>JAQGCW010000574.1:0-10770 GCA_034700065.1 Mesodorylaimus bastiani | reverse complement strand
TCATCGATATTATCGATCACGAATCACATTGATCGCCGATAAATCAGTGATCAGACAGCAAAATATTATTTTTGGCCTCCTACAGTGTATAAGTACAGGCCAGCCCTCACTCGAATATACCCCCGGGGCTTATATTTGAGGGGGGGCTTAAAAAAGTTCGATTGGCCTCCAGGAAGGGCTTATATTCTAGGGGTGCTTATTTTCTGGGGGGCTTAAAAACGAGGTCAGACGGTACAAGACCATTGATAAAGCCGAGAAGGAAACATATCGAACTCTAATATGGAATTATATATCGGTTAGGTGTCAAAAATATAGCCCGTTGAGCTAACGAAGAATAAACCATGCAATAAAATATTGGTCAGATATCCAAAATCTCTACAATGACCAAACACCATACACAACACGGACATCAGCCTGACTGCGCATTGAATCCAGCTTGCACAGGTAGCCACCCGTAAGAATCATTCAGTGTGGAGGCGCCAGTGGTGTCCCATTGCGCTATCACTGAATATATCTGTCTGTGACAAGAACCTTGACGGAAGCTTTGACAGGAGGCAATTGAGGCATTGTGAAACAATGGAGGCGCCACAAGGTTACGATCGGGTTACATCCAGAACTGCAAGCGATAGGACAGACAGGACACTCGGTCGGTAGAATATGGCTGGGACAAGAACAAGGTCCTTGGAACATTTCCAGTCTCTCGGTGATTCCTCAAAGACAAGGGGAATTTTCTTTGGAAGTACAGTACGATAATTTACATCGTGTTTGATTTCCCGCGGCTCTCACAAAGTAGTTCAGTGTTGTCTGCTACGCGCGCGAAACAGGTCATAAAGCGAAGCATTACGTGTCATTATCCCATGATCATCGATCATCGATCGAGAGTGAATAATATCTAATTCATACAGAAATCGATCGTCCATAATTTATCAACATTAATTATTGCATTTTAAAATTTACTGCTTCTGTTTTTTCGCTATACAATGGCTACGGCGTCGAAAAAATCTTCGTCGCCTTCGGCACAAACATCCGTCTACGATGAAATCGTTTATTGTACCGCATTGATGTTGTGCAATAATTTCTCTCACGGCATCAAATATTCGTCGGAATGGAAAACGATGGATCGATCGAAATCGACTTATTTCATATTACCGGAAGAACCGAGTCGTTTCCGATACATCCAACGGGGTCTCGAAGAGGAAACGATCGTACCGGATCCGGCGCATTTCGAACGTTATTGGTACAAATTGAGTTATTGGCACAAGGAACGTCGTTTATTGGCGAATTATATGGCGACGTACAACGAAATTCAAAGAGTGGTCGATGGAGAAGACGCGGATCAAGTTAAAAGCACCGTCAGCGAAGTGATCAACGAAGTGGCTCAAACTCTTCGATCGCATTTGTTGGAATGGAACAAGACGACGTTTCGCGACAATAGCCTTCCGTATTTTATCGTCGCCAGTTCTCCCGACCAAACGAAGGAGTATTATACGAATGGAATTTTGGAGCCTTGTGTGGCGACTGCGTTTTGTCGAGTCGAGATGAAATATTTGCAAACGCCATTGTCCAACGAGCTATTGGCGAAATTGACCTATTGGCTGGTCAGTTCCGCATTCAACGGCAGTCTCAATTCGTTCTTCGTTTGGATTTCGTTGAATATCGACCATTTACAACCGTATTTACCACCCAATGTGACGATGTTTCAATTGGGCCATGGAAAGTCCGCGCGGCAATGTCAAGAAGAATTCATGAGGAAATTATCGTTCGCCACGCCTCGTTGGAGTAAATCGGATCGTCTATTTATGTTACAAGCGATCGAGACGAATGGACAAAGTTGTCATGGAACGTACGTTCGATATGTTTTGGACAATGTCGGTATGGAGAGATTCAAGGTGAGTTACAACGTTTTGGGCATTTTTTATGTTTGAATGGTTAGTCCAATTGGTGCATTGTATTGAGGTGAGGTCATACTGCATACATACATTGGATACATCAGTTTTGTTGTGCAAGTGGCCCCAGGTTTTTTATGCCTATTGATCGCAATAGATGTTTTGGACTACTTCGTTGCTCTTTCCGTTTCAGAAACTCGTCTTCGGCAAGCATCGATTCTGCGCTCATTGCAAACGCAGCTCGTACGTCGGCGAAGATCGATTGTTGACGTGTAAACGCTGCGATGTGGAAGGAGTTCGTCCGCGTGCCTGGTACTGCGGCAAAGAATGTCAACGAGGCGATTGGATCAAGCACAAAGCGGCCAAACATACGCCGGTGGGGAAAAAGACGAAGAAGAAACAGAAGAAAGTGAAACCGCGCAAATGAATGTTGATCGACGAAAGATGATTCGCGGTGATTCTGGGAAGGTGAGGGGAAGAGATAAACAAAGTTGATTTGATATTAGATTATGTGATCACATCGTGACATTGCATTTTTGCTTGAATCGGTTGGAATTTGATGGAATTGATGCTGATCATAACATCGGGCTGCAAGAGTTTCTTTCTGTGTTATCTGGGCAATCAGCAAATCACATGAGGTGGATCTATGGAGGACATCAATTATAAAGATCACATTCCGGTCATGATTTCATACGTTGCATCTGTTACACGCAAAATCACTGAATGAAAAATTCTATTTCACGCAAATTGAAAACGATCAATTGATCAAGAAAGAATGCATTTACGTTGAAATAAAGAAAAACGTATTAGTCCTGATCCTTATAAAATACGGCTAAAATTAAAAAAGAGGAACCAGAAATGAATCATAATTTCAACTCACAATCAGTATCAAAGCAAGGGGAAAACATGTATCCATTACAAAAAATACCACGAGATCCAAAGAATTTTTACATAACAGCCCGCCTCAGAAGCATCACCACACACTGGAGAAAATGCCACATTAGGACAGTCGCAATGTCCTTGACACAATATTTACGAATTATGCAGATACCTATGCAGATGTTTATGCAGATACCTGCACCCCTATGAAACTGACTGCTTGATCAAAATATCGAACATAGAAAGATTGTGCCAATTTGGTAAAATCCAAGGACGGGTTGTATCATCAGTCTGAAGAAAAACACTCCGTTTCAGATTTCATTCGCCAGATATGACAGTCCAGTCACCAGCTTCCTTGTCGTATAAAAGCAACTCTTCGCCGAACAGCTGAACAGAGCTGATGAGCAACGAAACCACAAATACAGCGATGAAGTATCTTGTTCAATTGATTTTGACGGATGGAAAACACACTCATATCAATCGATCGAGTGACATGAACAGTGCCAGCGAGATCGGAAAGGTTTTCGCAAAACCGAAAACGCACTTTAGAGATACCACTTCGTCGTACCAGAATTGGCGCCAGAAGGTGCCGTGCTCTTGGTAATCGCCCCGTCCGTACAGGATCATATTGATCGATTGGATAATTTGAGCTATCGCAATAGCCCTCAGATACCAGAAAACTCTACCACGCAATCGAGGTGAGCACATTGTGACCAACAGCAATATGGTAGTATGGGACACGCTGTTGTTAACGTATGCGTTTGTTCCTGGTGCACTGCCCAAAGAGTAGAACGAAGCCATACCGTTAACTCTGCTGGCGTATTAGTCCATCAATGAGCAATAAGACCTGATCTGTTCGCATGTCCATGCTTTTAAAAGTTGGGTATCGTTCTGCAATATTCGGTCGGAGATGAAGCTGAAATAGTGAAGATAACAATCATAGCTCACACTGAGGGGACAACTGCTGTTGTTGTAATACAAAGTCATTCGTTGCATAGCGATCATCCAACTTGATGGGCATGATAAAGTTTTCTTTTTGTTAACCGATGTGTATGGCGAAGTCGATGGTTGTGTCTGGCTCGTACGAATATTGAATGAGGCTTTTTCTCTAAAGATCTTTTTGTGCGTCTAACTTCAATAAAGTCTGAACTGTTAATTAAGTCGATAATATTGTAATTTTACGGTGTTCCCAGATCGCATTAACCGGAAAATGTAAGAGCGTGCCAAAAAGCTCAATAAGCTGTAGAAACGTTATTAACCGATGGAAATTAATGGAATCCAGAACGAAGGCTTCGTCTTTTATATGAAGTTCATTAACAGAGGAA
The DNA here is from genome assembly GCA_034700065.1 of Mesodorylaimus bastiani. NCBI lineage: Eukaryota > Metazoa > Nematoda > Enoplea > Dorylaimida > Dorylaimidae > Mesodorylaimus > Mesodorylaimus bastiani. The sequence goes on along the minus strand of JAQGCW010000574.1, from coordinate 6,680 downwards.
AAATTTTCGAGGTTAGGTTTTTGACATGAATCAGCGTTTTATTCCGGAAATGAAACGGATATGTATAGGAACACAATGCAGCCACAGACGAATATTTGAAATTGACATAAAGTACTCCAAAATGCGAAGAAATGGAGGGTCATCGTCCTTAGATTTGGACGTCGATTTCACACGAAATGTGCATGACAAAAAATCTTGAAAATGTGAAATTTAAAAACTGATCTCCATTGTCAATCGCACGCCTCAGATAACATGTGATTAGCGCGAATTCCAGATAATAAAAATATGTTCTCTAATCCACGACCTTACACATGTCCATGTTAAAACCACAGAACAAGGTCATATTTAGTCAAGCGCAATTAAGAAACGGACTCCTTTATCTTCTTGTACGCGGTTACAAAAGTGAGCACAAAAGCCCTGCGAAATCTCCTGATAAAAATCAAGTACAAGAACAACAATTCGGCGTGCGAGGTTCCTTCGACCAATGGTCGGATGTTGAGGAATATAACCAGCAGGTTCCGTGTAATCGAGACCTGCGTGTATTTGGCCGGATAGTAACATTCCTCTTGCGTACAATTACTCGCGTTCGCCAGCAGCAACATTAGATTCTGACAGATGACGATATAAAGGTCGATGAAAAGAGCGATTGTGTCCACCAGTTGAAATCGACACAAGAACATCATTTTCTTGTGCTCCAGTATCGCCGCTGTGCTGGTGATCATTTGAGCCACTCGACGTGATCTTTTTCTCAATGCAATGATGATGCACGCGGAAAATAACGAGCACAGAATGATTATGCCAATTTGGTAGAACCCAAGGATGGGCTGGAGTACCAGCCTGAAGACGTCTCTGCGCTTCTCGTTCCATTCGCCTTGTCCGAACGTCCATCCCCTGGCTTCCTGATCGTACAGAACCAGCTCTTCGCCGAACAACTGGACAACGCCGATCAGAAACGAAACAACAAATGCAGCGATGAAGTATCCATTCCAGTTGACTTTGATCGACGGAAAGCAAACGCAAATCACTCGATCCAGGGACATAAATAACGCCAATGAGATCGCGAATGTTTTTGCGAAGTAGAAAACACAGTTTTGACCAAGCACAGCGAACCAGAATTGACGCCAAAAGGTGCCATAGTCTACATAATCGTCCGCTCTTCCGTACAAGATCATGTTAATTGATTGGATAATTTGAGCCAGCGCGATGCACCTCAGATACCAAAAGACTCGACCGTTCAATCGAGGCGAGCACATTGTGACCAATAGGAGCACGTTACAAATCAATGACAAGGGACCAAACACGCTGTTATTCGCTGTTGTGCTAGCACCAAGGCCATGTCCGAGGTAGGAAAACGCATTCATACCATTGATAATGTTCGCGTATTTGTCCATCTTTGAACAATATGATTCCATTTCCTCGCACGTCCACGCGTTCAAAAGTCGCGTATTGTTCTTGAATATTCGATCAGATACGGAAATAAAGTAAGCTATATAGCAATCATAGCTGACCTTCAGGGGACAACTGTTGTTGGTGTATAAAGTCAATCGATTCATGTCGTCCATCCAAAGCTTGGTAGCCGCCATGATTTCTTAAAGTGCCCCTGTGAGACGAAGTCGAAGGGTAGGTCTGAACCTCAGAAATATCGAGACAGGTTCCCTGTATGCTCCACTGATACTGTGTGTCAAAACTTCAATTTGCCGTTGACTTCTCAAGAATCTAATGTGTCCCATAGGATACTTATTACGAATAAGTTACTTATCGTGAAAAGAAACTCAAGAATAGCTGTAGGAATCTAATTACTTCGGTCGAAACTAGTTGGATCCAGAACACTATAAGGTTTCGTCTTTCATAAGAAGGCTTCAATAACTCTTAGTGCGAGGAAAATTTTTCAGAATAAATTTCTGCTATGAGATTTCTGAACAGGAAATGACACGTATGTCGATGTGAAACACAATTCCGCCCACAGGCGTTTACCGTTGAAAAAGATTTTCCTTCCTGGTTGTGAAGGTATTTGAGGGCCGAACTCCGTCGGCATAAGTCTTGACTACTCACAATGATAAGATCTTCTTACAAGATGTGGACAAAGTTGGAACAATGGAAGGTTCAAGGTACATGGTAAATGGTTCATTAGAGCCAAATATGGAACACGATGGGTAACTACACAGACGGCAAGCTCTCATACTCAACTTACAGTGCCAAAAACAAAGCCATTCCCTAATCTAAGATTGCCTTGACAAATAACAGCGCACTTAACAAGGAGCACCAATACAAGACTTGTACCATACTCAATCTAAACCAAAAGAAAACCCTCTGCAATGCAACATTTGCACGACTCAAAATGTTCGAAAACCCGGAGACCCGCACGCTTGAATCCTCAGAAGAAATTAAGGACGCCAGACGCGTTCATTTCTGGACGAAGTTTCGGGAACCGTCCTCCAAGATTTTGATAATATTTACGTGTAAATATTCCACCAGCTCTTGGGAAACAGACGAAACTGACCGCTCGACTTTGACCATGCATTCGCCTGGAAATAAAAGGGTTCTGCGTCATTGGCGGTTACCAATTCCCCCAATTTGACAGTCACTATCAACGCCAAAATATTACCTACTGTAATGCGACATGTGTATTGTACAACACAAAATGTTGGAATACGTACTTGCCCCTTTTAAAACATGCCATAAGGGCTCTGCTGGAATTTAAAATTTCCGCTCATTTGAAAGAGATATGCACAAGCAAACATACATTTTTCTTCTTTGGTTTGGTGGACATAGGCATGGCTCTGGACGTAGTTGTGTGTCTCTAGTCTCATGCAGTGCCAGGGTCACATGGCTACATTATGTGAGATAAATCTGTAACTGATCCATTTACTATAGGCGCACCCAGCAAACGTCGCGAGTCGCTTTTAAAAATTGGTTTTTTAATACACAGATAGGTTTGTATGAGAAATTTAGTTCACAATTGGAATCAGCATGATCCAAAGTAGATGAAACCTCACGGTCACTTCCATCCGAGAGAAAAAACTCATTTTTTTAAGTTTCTCTATTTATCTCTAATTTCTCTTAAATTTATCGAGAAATGAGTCCTTTCTCTCGAATGGAAGGGGCCGTGAGGTTTCATCTACTTTGGATCATGCTGATTCCAATTGTGAACTAAATTTCTCATACAAACCTATCTGCGTATTAAAAAACAATTTTTAGAAGCGACTCGCGATGTCTGATGGCCCAAAGGATGTAGGCCAGCCACATATTTATCTCATGTATAACGTTAGTGTAGCCATGACTTGTCTCTGTGGCTCTCTCTATTCAATCGTAATCTTGCACTCTCCCTAATAGATCCTTGCAAGAAAATCACATAATCAGCTGCTTACGGAATATCTTGACATCGTTCAACGATTCCAACGCCATTGCAAGAGTATTTTGTTGTTCATCTATCTCTTTCCTCAGTTGCTCCTCCTCGGGATGTGATAACTGGTGTCTCCACCAGAGCATTTTATCCATGAGCTTCATAATTTCCCGTTTGACCGCCCGACTTTCCAAAGAGGCGTCTGAAAGAAGTACGTGTGCAGAATTTTAATCAGAATGTATACATCTCCCAGTAAGATGCGCCACTTACCGATTTCGACCAATTCTCGAAATTGACGTTCCTCCAATGGAAATTTTCGGCCACGTGATACGATTTGGAACAGATCGCAATCGAGAACCAACGCCGGATGACGAATGTCATTGCGCAAATCGCCAACGGAATGGCAACGATTTCGGATTTTGTCGAATAATCGCGTCTGGTAATCGACACGCGCCTTTCGCGGGATACAATTTTTCACTTGATCCATGTCTCGATACAAGTCATCGCGGACTTGCTTCGCGACCTTCGCTAAGTCGTCCAAACGTTCGGTCCGATTCTCCGAACGAAATGTACCGTTGATGAACTTGCGACATTTCCTTTTGCCGTGGAAATCGTGAATATTCGATGGTGAATATCGCGTGCGTCCGTTGGAGTTGAGGAGTGAATCTGCAAACAAGCAGGTTAGCATTGGAAAATTTGGCAGCTTGGGAATTGTAAAATCGCAGACCGCCTACTCAAGCACAGCGCTTGTTCGCAAAGCTGAAGGCAATCACCACCACGACTTACCTTGATTCCAAATCGATTTACATTGATCGATTCCATTGACCAAATCGATCCCTTGATCCAATTCGATTTCCCGCGTGCAACAGTACTTGACTCTGCACTCCAAAAGTTCTCGGTTGCTGATTTTTGGCACTACGCGTATTTCCACAAGTTCGCTGACGGCTCTGGTCCTCGCACGATATTGCCGATGAATTCGAATAGCGTCGAATGAACGAGTCACGCGTCGGAAATCGATCACCTCCGCGTGGAATACGATCGGCCATTCTTTGGACGAGACTTGGTGCCAGGAATCGATCAAAATCTTCTCGTCATCTTCCGCTGGAGTAATATTATTTTCCGATCCCTTGAGAATTGCATGATGCATTTTCTCGAAATCCAGACTCTTCGCGGGAATTTTGGACTCCACACATTTTCGCAAGAGAAATTTGATAACTTCGTCCGTTTGCCCCAACGATCCAGTACCACCGAGGATGATCGCAATCTTGCTGCGTTTGTACTCCTTTTCGATGAGATATTTATCCAAGCGATGTTTCGTCTCTCGCCACAAATCGTCCAAGGCCACCGAGCTACTTTCGGGACGAATAGTTACGCGATGAACCAGTCCACTGATCTTGTGTCCGCACGACGACTTGTGCGGGTCCAATTGATCGGCGAATTTGTCCTCGTAGGCCAATTTGAAAATCTCCTCGCCGTTTCTCATGACGCGTGTAAATATTGAAGTCGAAAATATCAACTCGTTCGCGCGCAGTCTCTCCATCGTGTCTCGATATATTCGAGGATGTCGATCGTGTCTCCATTCGATCGCTTTTTGATCCAATCCGATCCAAACGGTCGTCGTTCGTGGAGAATATTTCTTCGCGTAAATCAGCATCGCCAAAGCAACGAATAGAGTCTTCATGTTCGTATTCATATTTCGACGTTCGGCCGTGATCGTGTATTCCAACGCATCGTCGAGGATCACATCGTCGAATTCGTCCACAAATCCAAACAACTCAATCCCGGATTCACTGGTCGCTAATTTCAAAGCCAACTCCACTACGTCCATGTCGTGCTGATAAATATCCCATATTATTCTACGGATATTCGGAATCTTGTCCAATGTTGACCAAAGCAATTTGGGCCACGATCGGATTTCGAATTTCGCGCCCGAATCTTTGTTGTATTGGAAGCCAAGTTGGAGACGATCGCGATACGGTTCCATAAAGCTCTCGGTGGCGAGGACCAAAATGGATCGGCCGCGCATAAGGCATTCTTTGGCGTGTTCGACTAGCACGACAGTTTTTCCAGTGCCTGCAAACAGATTCGTTAATAGAGCAATGAAATTGGAGACAGCTCGATTGCATCGAAAGGAATTGTATTGATGTGAAGGCATTGAGAAATGAAAAGCTTATGGTGGACTGGGCCCAGGGAGAAACCGGTTTCAAATAGACGGAGGTATACACTCGTTAGAGCACGATTTGGACCCTGCATCTACAGCTCATTGTTAGTGAACTCACTGTCAGCTGAATGCCAACTTCTCAGCCTACTAAAACAGAAGTCTAAAGACGGCACACCAGCAGCCATATCCGCTAATCTGGTTTTAACTCTAATTAGACGGCGAACTCACGAGTTAGCCACAACTTTAGACACCCTAATACGTGTGTATTATCGAGGGGATATGAACGACTAGTTAGGTAATACGATTCACAGTAGATTTATTGAGATTGTCATAAGCCAACACCTCAGTGAAGCCTGAAAGGCAGTAGAAAGAACAAAGGAACATCAAGCACCCAGGATTCTAGATTCTAACTATGGATCTCTAAACTAGGACATCAGCGCTGGTCGAAAGTGATATCGCTTTCCTACAGACACCGTTTAGGGATCGTAATGAAAAATTTCATAAGAACGATGTCTGCTGGAAAGCGGTAGGGATCTTGGTTATCTTCTTAATCTTGAGGCTCATATGGGTTGAATCCTAGGTGGATCGTGCCCCTTCTTTCTTATCGCAGTTTTCTATTGCCTTCTTGGCTGCATTGATGACTATCACAACGATGAATACAGTCAGTTGGAGTCTAAAATCCGCTAATAAATTTTCCGATATTTTCGCTCATATATATATTGCAATACAGCCTCGCTCTCAATCGCAACAATACAAATGGCATCTCAATTAGTACGTACCTCCAGTTCCGAAAATAAGCTGATGATCGGGGCCTTGTAAGGCGGCCATTTGCTCCGGTGTCATGATGAATTCATTATCATTGATTTCGATTTTCGGATTCTCCGATACAAGGTCCGGATTTTGCAAGCATAATGCCGTGAAATCATTCATACGAGCGTGCTGTTCGGAGAACAAGGACTCCAGTTTCGCCATTCTGCGCGGATCTTTGCGATTTTTCAGTATCGGCCAAGCTTTCATAAATGCCAAAATCCAAATACCGCGATAAAACTGTTCCGGATCGATCGAATATTCTGGCTCATCCAGTAGGTTTTGGAGTTTACCGAGTAATGAACCGTGTTCCAAATCTTCTTCGAACCATTGTCGAGTCGAACCAATAGTCGCTTCCACTTTCGACTT
>JAQGCW010000573.1:0-10771 GCA_034700065.1 Mesodorylaimus bastiani | reverse complement strand
TTCAATCTTCTGTAAACTTCGAACTTTGGTCGGGTCTTTTTCGGAAAGAACAAATTTTTTGGCGATATTGACAGTTTCGAAAAATTCATCGACGTCTCGCGGGCGGGTGGAATTTGGATTCCCACCTTTTTCACGAATCGATCTACACCAATTTTCGTCGATCTTTCAGTCAATTACTGTACGATCTTCAAATTTTCGAGAAACGACGATAATTCGAATCGACGGCAAATCAACAATTTTCTCTCGACGGTGACGAATTTCGCGATGGAAAATTCCAGTTCGTCGCCTCCTCAACCGATCGAAATCGTCGTTCGATATCAAGACAATTCGCGATCGCCTCGTCGCGGTGGAAACACGAATCATATTTCGAACGGCGGCGGCGGTGGTCACCGAATCGACGACGAAATCGATAGCGATACGATCGACGACGATGATCAATTTCATCCGGCTCGCGAAGATACGAGGGGCGGCGACACGGATGGAAATATTTCGTCGACGGAAGACGAGTTGGAAAACGCGGCGGCCGAGGATTCGATCTTGAAACATCGTCGTCGTATTCGTCAACAACATCGTGATCAATTCGGCGATTTCGGCGACGTCGTTTCGATGGATCATAGCGATTTCGACGTAAACAGCGACGATGCCGATTTGGATCTGAAATTTTGCTTTCCCGCTTTGGATACGGCGAAAGAGACGGCCGAACAGTTCGTCAAGAAGGTAAGTTGTTTGATTTTGTCTTTTGTTTGTAACGCCTTGCCTTAAATGTTCGTACTTTGACTCAAATTTTCCATTTTCAGGTGTGGGAAGCGTCGTGGAAGGCGACTCATTTCTATTCGCTACCCGAATGGTTGCAAGACAACGATTTCTTGCACGCCGGACATCGTCCGCCGTTGCCATCGTTCACGGCTTGCTTCAAGTCCATTTTTCGCGTACATACGGAGACCGGAAATATTTGGACTCATATGATCGGTAAGTTACGATTTGTTTGCTTCTTTCTTTCGTTTCTCAAAAGTTATCGCCTTCGCTTTTTTCAGGTTGCGTATTTTTCGTCGGTATCGCTTTATACTTTATGACACGTCCGCATAGCGAAATTCAATGGGAAGACAAGCTCGTCTTCTCGCCTTTCTTTCTCGGAGCGATCGCGTGTTTGGGATTCTCGTTCGCTTTCCATACGGTCTTTTGTCATTCGGAACGTGTCGGAAAGTTGTTCAGCAAGTAAGTAACCGCTCATGTCTGGGTTTTTTAATCTTCTCTTGTCTTTATCAATGTTTTGGAGGGATTAGTTAGGGCTTTACGAAAAAGTTTCCCGCACAGTCTATGTTATGAGATTAGTTAGGACTCAAGATTTTTCAAGCCACTTGGCGGCAGGTGGTTTTTAAAAATCGCTAGGGTCTGTCTTTTTGAACATCTTCTCATCGGAGGTTAATTTTTTAAAACACTGGTAAAATTTTCGTGAGCTGTCTGGGAGAAGGTCCTGTTTTAAAAATCAATCCTCTGCGCAATTTGCACGTTTATCCTTTTTTTTGAAAAGCTTACTTTGCCGTAGGGAGACCACTTTTTCTATTTCAAATGCAGCCCGCTTGATAGCCATTTTTTGAAAGGAATATTGATCCCACCTGACAGCCTTTTAAAAATCTTAGCAGCACACGCGATCAAAAGTTAGGTCATGGGTTTTTTAATAAAACATAAAAACGCCGTGAGCTTTCCGCGTGCTGGAAATCCCATTGGGGCCATAAATATTTTTTCGATGCGTTGTTTTCCGAAATCTTTTCAAACTGGTTAATGTACGCGCAGTTGGAGGCTCATTATCTTCCCATCACGACTAGTTGCTTGTTCGACTTGTGGAAAGTGCGTCAAACATCGGCTAGGTCGATGCGTAAAGCTGCGCCTGAGCAAACTACTGAGCGGGGTAGTTTTTTGAGGACATGAGGAAGAGGGAGCTTCTGGATGTCCGGGCTGGCTGGCTCAAATTTATCGATATCTTGGCGGAAAACGGAAGGACGCATATGTAGTTTGTACATGAGTTAGGGCTGAAGGGGTGGAACATAAATCTTGTTAAGGGGAGGAGGGGAATGTACTGAGGAGGAACTTGAATGGAGCGAAATCATGCCAGCACCCCGAGTTTTCTGCGCATTTTAATAGGTATCTTTGGGAGTTGCGGCGCTTGAGCGATATTTTAAAATCAGAAATTCCACTCTAACGAACTTTTTGCTCTCCTTTTCAGGCTAGATTACGTCGGCATCTCGTTATTGATCATGGGCTCGTTCGTCCCGTGGCTCTATTATAGTTTCTATTGTCGTCGCGAGCCCAAACTCACCTACATGATCGTGATCACTGTTCTGGGCACAATGTGTATTATCGTTTCGATGTGGGACAAATTCGCCGAGCCACTATTTCGACCATTGCGTGCGGGCGTTTTCATGGCGTTGGGCTTATTCGGCGTTGTGCCTTCGGTACATTTCATCATCACGGATGGTTATTCGGCGGCCGTCAAGGATGCCTCCTTCCATTGGTTGGTACTGATGGCTTGTTTGTACATCGGCGGCGCTCTCTTGTACGCCATGAGGATTCCGGAACGATTTTTCCCCGGAAAATGCGATATTTGGGTAAGCATATTTTTTTATCCCTTGTTTTTTCTTGTTATTAAAATATTTCGTTTTCCATTTTCAGTTCCAAAGTCATCAACTATTTCATTTATGCGTTGTGGTGGCCGCTTTCATACATTATCACGGTGTGACCGAAATGGCCGCCAGACGTTTAGCTGGAGCTTCGTGCGAGGAGATTGCTACGGCCATGTTCGAAAAAGCGACTGCTTGAATCGTCGACTCCTCACACATGGATAGCGAGCAGGTTTGCTATCGTCTGTTTTTGTTGTTTTTCATTTTGTTTTCTTTTTTTGTTAAAGCTTAATCTCGTTTTCTGTTAAAACATTTATTGGCGAACTATCAATTTAAAAACTCGGCTTTTTCACAAATTATGGTAATGAATTTTTGGGGGTATATCCATTTATTGGTTTAGTAAGATTTAGTTTTTGGATGTATAGAGTCATTGGTGTAATTTTTGAGGAAATTTCCCGTCACTCTAAGTGCAAATATGTAATCGGTTTTTTGTGTGAAGGTACAGTGTAGTAAAAATGTATTTTTCAAGTCTTAATTAAGTCCTTTGGGTAATGACACGAAAAATCGCATTTTGGCGATTCGATACTTTCCGATCCCTTTTAATAATTTTTTAAATACCCTCAATATTTTATGCATGAATTCCATAATCCGCCAGTTTAAAATAGATCACTCTACAAAAGCAATGATGATCCACTAATTCATCACTTAAAAAATACTTTTGACTCCGCTTAAAACATGAATCGTTTAAAATTTTTAAAAAGTCCCAATCGTTATAAGTCGCTTGTTAGCACATTGATTTTTTTACACTAGGTTCCCGATCGAAGTGTTTAGTTCTTTTTGGAATGCGTCGTATGATTCCCACCGCCTTGTTTGGCCGTTGTGTCGCCTTTAAGTAGCCGTACGATCAACGGATCGCATTTCGCCCCATCCATGAATTCCTCCAACGACAGTTTCTCATCGTGATTCTTGTCCAATTCTTTGAAAATGTTATTCGTCCATCGGGTAGGCGCTTCGGCGTCGATCGATTCGCCCAACGTCGGTCCGATCATTTTGTGGATTGCCTTTAAAAAAAAAATATTAAAATGATGCCCCGGCAACTTTGAAAATGGCATCGTTCGAGGCACTTACTGTAACGATCTGCAGCATTTCTTCTCGCGTAATGAATCCATCGTGATCGATGTCGTACACTGGAAATGAGAGACGTACTCGTATCCATTTCATCCATTAGTGACCCGGGGATACGAAACAAGGCCGGGGCGGACGGATTTTCAATCTCGTCGAGACATCCAGCTTACTTCCGAAAGCCCAACGTAATTTCTCATCTTCCGTTCCACGCGAAGCGATGCTCAAGGCGCATAAGAATTCTACAAGGACAGAAGTATTGGCGGTCATTAATTAGGATTCGATGGGGTGGATCGATCGGTCGGTCGGTCGGCTACTTACCGTGGAAATCGATCGTTCCATCTTTGTTCGTATCGAAAGCGCGGAATACATGCTCGCTGAAACTACTCGAGTCGCCTTCGGGAAAGAATGTCTTGTAGATTCTAGAAATTGGAGGAATCTTGATTTGTCAGTTTGATTGTTGTGCATACGGTTTTGTAGGAACAAATATTGCAAATACAGTTTTTGACTTAGAGGTCGAAGCCTTCCTTAGGTTTGCGCTGCGTGCTGTCAGCCAGGATAAAAGAAGCGACTAAAGTGCGCCAGAAACCACTTCCTAAGATCTAACTTACACTAACTTCCTTTTTAACGTACTGTCCACCAGCTAGTATCCAGAAACTGAATTCCTGTCGTCGAAGACTGGATTCCCGCCTAGGCAGGATTAGCACGGAGGGGCTGATAGGAGATCGGACTTCAAGGTCGGCTGTCCTTCGGCCTGTCACCACCACGTGTTCGGAACTGGATTTTTATTCGTGCCCTCTGGAAGACAAATATCCAGTCCCTACGCAGGATCGAACTTAGGCCGCTGGGGTTGCTAACCTGAATTCTACCCCTGCGCCAACGAGGTGCCATCTAACTTACACTAACAGCTACGAGAAAATCGTAAGATACCACTTTATACAAGATCGACCGCAAGATGACTCACTTCTTGAACTCTTGCGGTGTCAAACGTCCGGTCGGACAATCCTTCAAGAACCCTTTGTACCACAATTGAATCTCCTCGGCGCTGAAGGCCGTATTTTGTCTCAAATCGTTGATCTCTTCGGGTTTCAGATGACTGTACTTCCCACCCATTCCTTGGCCGATAATTGTTTTTTGAAGAGTATATGAAATCGAATGTCGCAGGAGATGAAAGGGAGATTTTTTGTTTTGTCTAGAAGGAGGGGGTTTGAAATTTTGCTTTGGAACAAAGGAGATCGTTGCGCGAAGGAGGATCCTCAGTGGTGGCCGTGGAAATTAGCTAGGTTCAGAGGGGCCTATTCAGTTAACTGATCAGAGCCGCTGATCATTCCTGTTGTAGCTACTAGCGCTAACCAACCAAATAAGAAAGTTGCTACCTAGCCTAGCTCGACCAAGTACCAAGCCCCGCTCGCGAAACATAAAAGTAGGCCCGAAGCGATAATATCCATGTAGGTCGATTCGGAATGATCTCATAAGCTTCGCGATGAAAATGCCTCAAGCGACCCACGTGAGTTTCCCCTAATACATGAATAACCGGAGATGATTAGCATATAACCTATACTGTATATGTAGCCCCGCTCAGCAAGCAAATCCCCGTAGCTAACCGAGTGTCCTGGGATGGAGCGGATGGATGAAGGGAGGAATATGATGACAGTCGGGGGGAAATCGGAGACAGTATTTGCAAAGGGCAAGGTCCCTCGGAGAGTAACAATCGGTTAAACACGAAGCTAAAGACAAATATTTGCAAAATTTTGCTGCGCTGTATTTGCATTGTTGGATCAAATAATTACTAACGGGGGAATTGGGCGGAGGGGAATGGAGACGCGGATTTGTACCTTGGACGGTTTTAGAGGATTATATCTAGCTGGGTGACCTCAGGCCCAGTACCTAACAAGCCCAGGCGACATTGACCCATAAAAGGATTAAATAGAACCACAGGAAAGACCCAGAATCTCACAATATTCACGTTGCTTAATCCAAGCGGTCTTCGAAAGGCAAAACGCCACGAGAAACTGATGGACCAGATACGTAAGAGCAAAGTTAGGTACTATTCCTTATTTACTCCGAGACACCTCCGCCGCCCGTATATGGTGTTAACTCTGGCCGCTCTAGCAAAGCAGCCCACCACTGGTGCTAACTGCTCAAATGGCCTTTTCCTCCCGAATGGAGAGAGACCTCCTGGCAACGAGTGTCGCGCGGGGACACCGGACTACTGCCCCGACAAACATTGCTCATTTTTCAATAAGCCCCGCAACCAAAATGGTTTTAGCTATGGCTGAAAATGAAATAAGTTTTCCCTTTTTTTTCGCTTCTCGCTGGAGGAAGGAGGAAGAAGAAAAATGACGACTTAGCATTTGGTGCTTGGTTGGTTGGTGGAAGGAGAGGCCGTGTGGGAGTGGTGCGGGTGGGGTTATACTGGACTGGACTGGGTGGGGTCTGGAGAAGTATGTTGTACGTATAAATGTTAACAACGGTGGGCGAGGAGACCCATAAAATTGAATTTGAGTTTTTCGAGACTCCGACTGTGACAACAGAGGAACAAATGATCTGTTGCCGGCGGTGATGCACTGGTGGATGAGGAGGAGAGGAAATAAGTTTATGACCGGAGGGACCCGCAGGCTTGAATGAACACGGGCAGACGGGAAGAGTAAAGATAATGAGAAAAGAGTACTTGCTGTTTGGGGTTGTTTGGGTGAGTCCAGTCCAGCGAGAGAGGAAACGGGATGAGGTGAATGGATGAGTGAACGAGTGAGACAGTGCATACTGACCAGTAGGATTTGAAGGATTGGGAATGAGAGAAACCAGCGCCAACAGGCGACACGTACTGCTAACTCGACCACCGCAAAATCTTCGCATCAAGAATTCGCTGTGACTCCGTGAACCTACCGGGCTCCTCCATCCGGCCTAATCCTCAATTCTGGCAGCGCGAAAAAAATCTCATCATCAAACCGTCGTTAGCCTACTGGTCTCCCAGAAAAGGATAAAATGCTTTTCTCCTCGCCCTCATTTTCGCTTTCTCGTTTCGAGCTTTGCGCGCCAGAATCCAGAGAGAAACAACCCATACATCTTCCGAGGGGAGCCAAGAAAATGAACGAGCAGTCACGAAGACAAAAGCCAGTGCCCGTAAATGTTAATGACCTTTTTGGGAAGGTTCGCGCGGCATCCAGTCAGGGATTAGATATAGTCTTTTTTTTACATGTACAACATCGAGTTTGAATCGATTTTTGGTTCAGGACCACGTGAAGGAATTTCTGACACCAGGCTTTGAGTCATGAGTTTAGACAAGGTCGTAAAAAAAGTCAAATGCTAACAACACTTAGAAAAATCCGCGCAGTTTACAAAATAGCTACAAGCAAGTGCAAATTCTTCATTAGAATTTTCTCAGACGAGATATCACGATTTGAAAAAAAAGACTTCAAGGATCTCTTTTTTTCTCGAACCAGCAACAGCTGTTCCAACTATTCGCAAGGCCTCAGTTCTTTTTCAAATTTGAAACACGTGTTTAGAAAGGATTTATAAAATGTAGCCACCGCATTAGAGAGAGCAATTTTTCTTCAACGTTAGCTGAAGCCAAAGATTTCTGAACAAGACACTGGGGTCCCGTTTTCTTTGGACCTAGGCGCTTCTAATATAACCAAATGGATAGGATTTTTGAAAAATTGCTCCGGCGCCTCTTGGTGATTCCTGAAGAAGCCTCGAAAAGATTCCTCGCTCGCCCATTTTTCATTTCTCATCGTACAATTTCATCAGCGAGCAAGCAGAAAGCCAGTCGAAAGGACCCGGCTAAATCGGAATCTCAACCGAAACTGAACCGCAAAAGCAATTTTTCTTCGCACTGCCTTAGCTAGCAATTTTTCTTAGCCAGATCTGTGCTCTTCCAATTGTGTATGCACACAATTGGAAGAGCACAGAGCTAGCTAATTGAGCGATCAGCTCATTGAATGACACACGCATTCCTCCAAGTCACACGGCATTGACGAATTGCCTAGTTTCTTCTTGCTCGATTAGAGTTGATTGATCGTTCGATTTTCTTCCGTAAGAAAAGAAGTACTGCGAAGGAGGTCGGATTCCCACGAAAGAGGGACAAGGAAACTGAATCTAGGTTTGAGGTTCTGGCTTGAGGTTTGATATCCTAGTTTGAGCAAAGAAGCAACAGTCTTTACGATGAGGGTATATCCTGAGAAGTAAACGGGTCAAAAGCAATATACTATTTTGCTTTGAAAGAAAACCGTCAGAAAACCACTTTGCAGTTTCACTTGCAACCGTTGAATTCGTGCCTGTCTTGTTAAAAGTTTCCCAGACACCTTTACGCATCGATATCTTGATCTTTCGATCACTAGCGCGATGAGGAGCTTGAATTTCTTGAGCTTTTTTTCTTTGGAGATATTTTAAGCTAAAGTGTGCAAGATGTTTTGATAGATGTTTTATTTTTGTGCAAGTCATACCGTAAATATTTAGTTTCTCCCTCGGATAGTTCCCCCTCTTGGACCACATCGATTTAATAATCCGCCCCCCCCGGAAATTATTCGGGATACCCCTACCCCAAAGATTATATGGATACCCATGTGTTTTGGATGGAGACCGTCACTGTTGAGAAAATTATGCTTTAACTGATCACTGATTGCTGATTTTGACACCTAATGCCCAAATTTTAGCAAAAAAAGTTGACTTTTGATCAAAAACTGCTCAAAAATCTCGCTCCCTTATCATTGGGCATCCATCTAATAATCCCCCCTCGTTCCGTTCGTCGTAGTGCGGGCCTCGTCCCGAGTTCCTTCGTCCCAGTGCCCAAGGCTTCGTGTCTTCGGCGATGATGACAACCCCGAAAGGGGCAACAATTTTTTGTGTTTTTTCTTCTGATTTTTTATGTTGTCCGTCTGTTTTTTTGTCTGTTACATTTTACTTATTTTGTTTTTTAAATCGTGCCAGCCTTACTTATAGTGAGTGGTGGATCGATTGTGTTGTTGCTGACTGCAAAATGTGATTTTAATGACTCTTATTCGTTCTTTTGCTCCTTTGCGCTTTGCTCGCTTATTTTTCATGTGTTTCAAGCCGTTGTTATTTTCACTTCGAATGCATTCAAATCTTAAAAATACAGTCAACTTCGGTTATAAGCACGTCGGATATAAGCAAACTTCGCCTATAAGCAACCCTTTTTTTTTGTCCCGACCCTCTTTTTCCTTTGTTTATAAGAAACTTTCCGAAATTTCGCCAAAAGAATTCAGTTTTAAGCCTCAATTTTTCAAATCTTTTGCCTCCTGCGGTGTCACTTTTTCAAAAATGCTCTGAAAGAAATAATCCCCTGCCTCTAACCTCAGTGGAAGATCACTGACTTTTTCCATCCTCAGCTAGCTAGTGATTTAGTGATACGTCGGATATAAGAAACTTTTTCTTGCCAAAAAAGTGGTGAACATCGGATATAAGAAACTTCGCTTACAAGCAACTTCGGTTATAAGCAACTTTTTTCGCTGGATTTTGAAGTTGCTTATAAGCGAAGTTATCTTTGGCTTGCTCTTACCTTTCTACTAACTCCGGGAAAATATTATGAATCGCTGCGCCGCCCTTCTCACTTTCCGTCTCTTCTTGTTGTTCATCTCCCTAGAACTCTGCAAGTCCTATAAGTTCCCCCAACCAAACACATTGCATAATCATCGTCTACTCATCAAGACCTTGAAATTGAACTTGACAGAGACGACGGTTTTCGCTCTCGGATGAAAATGACCCATTTGAGAATTGGGAAGGCCCGTTATTCGTCGCGCGTACTCATTCAAATGTGTCGCATCTCTGCATATTGTCTCTCTCATATTCACGAACCCACTCTCTCCGCTCTCTCGTCTCGAAGAAAAGGTCGCCGAACTTGTCTAGATTGGGAATTTTTTCGACACTTTCGGGAGGAGGAGAGAGCGAAGACCGTTTTTGGTACCAGTCACTTATAACGTTTGGTTGCCAATTTTGTTTCGTTGAGAGAAGAGAATGAAGAATCGATATTGGCTATTGATGATTTTTGTTTGGCTTTTTTCCGTTTTGGGTAAGAAACTAAAGTCTCAGAAGGGTTTGGTCAGTTTTAGCTGCCCTGTTGGTCAGCGTTATGGCCTTTCTGGATGCTCGCGTCTGGTTGAAAGACACCAGCTGGACCTTACTTGATTCCTTCACAAGGCAAAGAAGCTACGAAGCTTTTTTCTTCAGAATACTGCAATGCCCAAAATGGAGTTCCACGAATTCGGATACCGAGGCCTCACATTCGCTCGAAATCGACACCCGCCGCTGATGGCACTACCGTCGCCCAATCCGACGGATTTCTTACTTCGAGCACTTTCCCGGCGCCTCCTGTCGACGAGGGGCTGCTCAATTCGTGGGCCAAGGCTTCCGGAGTCACCTCGGAGCTCGTGGAGACCACGACGGTCGATTCTGGAGACAGGACGACTTTCGCGGCGGTTCCATCGGAGCTCGAAAATGACCCGTTCGCTGCAGTGGGTGCGATTGGGAATTCGACGGAGGAGCCGAGGAGCCCCGAGGAATCGACTGAAGGTGCAGAAACTGAAGCGGCTGAGGGAACTGGCGAGTTCACTGGCGTTTTTACGAAACCCGTGGTTCAATTCGGGCCTGCAGAACTCGACGAGACCATCAGTACCGCGGTACCAAAGGCCAAACCCCCGAAAGTACCATCGATTCCTAGGATTCCCGCGATTCTCAAGGGATTCGGGGCGGCCGCGAGAGGTCAACCACCAGTGCCATCGCCCACAGTAGCCGCTGTTGTCACCAATTGGTCTGCGGCCGCTGGAGTCCGTGTATCGCCAGCGATATTATCGACCGAAGTTACCACCGAAAGCGCTTTGGAGGAAGACCAAGCATCAACCTTGTTCCCTGACGGTATCACCGTCCCAATTGGCTCCGTCGCTTCTAATCGAGTGCCCGGAATTCCCATTACCACTGTCCACCCGGACTTCTTCCAATCCTCGACCACTGGTCAAGTTCGTCCCGAGATTCCAACCAACAATCGGGAGGATCCGAGCTCCAGGAACATACCCACC
>JAQGCW010000572.1:0-10772 GCA_034700065.1 Mesodorylaimus bastiani | reverse complement strand
CGAGGCCACTTGAAACCCGGATGGGCGAAAACTCACGACCCCGTCATGTGCGCGTACAAGGTGATCAAGATCGATGTGCACGGTTGGATGTTGGTCCGAGGCCGCATCTACTCCTACCTTAGCAAGGTAAGTACGGATTGAAGGCTTTCTTTTTGGTTGGAACTAAATACTTCTCCCGTTTTCAGGACTATCCACGTTTGTTCCATCGCCTCCACCGACAAATGTTTTGCACGATCGACCGTTGGTACGGTCTCACTCTGGACGATCTGCGCGAGTTCGAGGAAAAGACGAAAGAGGCGTTGCTGAAGGTAAGTAACTTTCCTCTTTCTCTATCCTTTTTGTAACTGTGATCTCTTTTTCCTTTTCAGCAACGAATGACGAAAAGCTTGCGTGGAGCTGCGGCCGCCGAGGAATGAACAAACGCCGAAGACGATCGATCGAACGAAAGAAAGCGAATGGATGTGATTCTTCTGTTGACAGATAGCCGTTGATTGTGTTGATGTGATAAGTGTAGCGTTCATGAGCTGTGATGAGAGTAGTGTTCGTGAGTTGCGATGAGTGTGGTGTCCGTAGTTGAGTGATGGTAATTACGTACGTGAGGAAAAAAAACCACGAGTCGATGCTTTCTATCATTTTGGGAATCAAGAGGATCCATCCTCAACATGTATTTGAAATTTTCTGCATTTATCTTGCCAATGATTGCACTAGAGGGAAAACGAACGATGCTTTGCTGACGAGCACGAGTCGCAAAGCACGGATCGATCGCTCGAGCACGTTCGGTTTTCTCGTCCTATTCGGCATTCACTCAGACGGATTTCCTCGAGGCAAAGATCGCGGCACGAATGCTCCCGTGAACGAGCATATGCGTAGAGACCAAGGATCCTTTGCCCGTCGATAAGGGAACTTGGAGCGAATATCGAGCCGCGTGTCGCCGCCCGCCGAGGTAGTAGGCTGCACCAGTCGCCTTTCGACGACCAGCTCTTCGCACTCCACCGCCACTCCGTCCGCTGTCCAATCTCGCGGCCAGTTGATGCTCTCGATTGACGACGATCGAATATGGATACGTACTACTCGGCGCCTCGCCTTGACTACGCACACTCTTGCCACCGATCGACGAGCCACCCATCACGCCGGAAGTCGTGTAGAAATCGCAGGCGTCCACGTTGGAGAAATAGGAATCGAAACTGGTGAACCGACGGTTGTGGAAGACGCGCGGTCGACGGCATTTGATCAACGTGAGGCAATAATCCGCGAACAGAAGACGATACTTGCGACAATAGCGTAGATATACGAGAAAGGTGGTGGACGAATTGATCACGATGAACGTATTCGAAGCGTCGAGGACGAACGTGGCCAACGGTCGAGGCCATGGTTCGTCATTGTCGAATAAGTCCGGCGTGGTTGCTTCCCAGATGTTGATCACCTGCAAAAATCAAGGAGTTAGGCTTGCATCTTATGCATCTTATCGAGACCGCCTCTTGATTGTCTTCAATGCCCTGGAATTCTACTTCTGCATATGCTTCATGCTTCTGCTTGAGGAAAGCATAGTGTACTCTCAATTTGCGATCGCTTCATTTCATATAGCAAGATGAATGTCCACTTACATACGGCAATGTATTGCACAACACGAAGATCGAAGTTACAACGACGATCATACGTGTCGTCCGGCCTTGTTTCTTGTGCCGTTGACTTCTCCTCACCGATCCGCTCTCCTTCCTCCGTCGACCGCCGCCCGTGTCGCTCAATCGAATCGTCCGCAAGATCAGAATGTTCAGGACGAAAATGATCACGCCGGGTCCCAAGCAATGCGTCAACAAATACGAACAAACGTAATACACGAGGAAGTATGTCCGCGATTCCAACAGCAACTTTCGGACACCGTGCCCGTCCGGTTGTGGTTCGTATTCGAAAAGCCGAACGAAATTGAACAATATCGAAGCGATCAGCACTGCAAATTGGGCCCATCTGGCTCGGCGTACGGTCAAAAGCCATTTGGCCTCCAACGGATAAGCCACGGCGACGAATCGTTCGATCGAGATCAGTACGAATGTCCAAACCGACACGGTTTGAGCGACGAGAACGATGGCGTACAGAAACGAAGTGACCACGACGTAGAATCTACTCAACACCGGATCGTTCAAGTAGAAATTGAGTCCGGGCAAAGCGAATACGGGCACTGCCAGAATGGTCAACACCAGATCAACGCCGCTCAGAAAGGCCAGGAGGCTATTTATGGAACTGCCGCGCATCGATCGATTGTTATAAATCAGAAACGACAACGCATTGCCGAATGCTCCGAACGCGCAACTGATCAGAATCAGGCTGGAGAAGATCAACGTCGAATAGGGGAAGAGTTCGAGAGCGAATTCGTTGGACGAGTTGATCCCGCTCTTGTTCATCATGGCGGCCGACTCGAATCGCCCGTCGACAGCCGCCGAGAGACGTCGGCTAAACGGAATTGGGTGATCCACTGAAGCGTCCACAATCGAGACTCGAATCGTGCGTGACCATCTACGGGTGGGGGAGACGATGGTCTAGAAAGGTGCCGTCGAGGATTATCCCCTCGGGGATGTGTCCGCTTCTTGCACTGGGGACAGGAAATCTGGCGAAATGAGAGACAGAGAGCCTCGACACGTTTTTGTAAATTAGCCGAGGGTAAACTACTAAAGTTTCTCCTTTTCAGCTTTGCTGCAAGTCAGTCGGAAACGGTTGGGAAGATGAGGGAAGGAGGTGGCCCGTTGCGTGACGGAGGGTAGATCGACAAGTTTCCGTCCTTATTATAGAAGGGCCAGAAGGTCGAGAGCTCATCCCAGTATCCAAAATGATCTCTCCATTGCCTCTGCTGAATTCCGCACAAGATGCCAAATGCATTCGATGTTCCTTTTGTGAAGAACCGATCCGTTCACGATTCGAGAATAGACCGATCGACTTCGAGTCTCGCCCTCGGCATCTGATCAACAAATTATTTCATTATGCAAATTAGCTATATTTCTCGCACTGAATGCTAAGTACTGTCTCGAACGCACAAATTGAAACCGCCTGTTGTCCAGCGGATCCACCGGGCCTATTGTGCACCTTCTGGCAAGACCCTTGACTCTCGAAGAAAGGAAAAAGAAACATCCTAGCGATCAAATGGCGAACAAAAACAGCTCGTTCAGTTGTCCGGACATTGAGTAACTGCACTCATCGTGTCAGGTTCTATCTTGTCATCAAGATAGCCGAAAGCTGTCGTCATGTTGCCATTTTGTGGGTGTTTGTGCAAGCTGAAAGTCATTTCTAGACGCCAGATCAGTCGGGCGGCCGTTGATAAGTGTCTGGATCGCCTGCACTGCAAGTCATGCACTTGTTGTCAATCTGCAAGCATTGAATATGGCTCGAGACACTGACCTAAATCGAGTCTCTTCCGTCAGGCACGCATGACAAGTCTGGCGCGGCTGAAAATGACCTGGGCCAGACCAATCGTCCCTCATAAGGAGCGGATAAAAACGATTCGCTTCAAGCCTTAGCATAGACGATATTTCGAGAGTAAACGTCATTTGGCTTTTGGCAAAGGAAATGTGTTGTTTTTTTAACTCGGGGGGCCTTTCGAATGTTGTCATTCATCGCTCAACCGATCGTGTTCGTGACTCGTGTCTATTACGAGCCCGTGTAAAGTGAACGATGCCGTCTACTTCACACGGCCTCGACTCCAATTATCGGGAGACGCGGCGTAATCGATTTCGGTTTCGTATGACATTCCGTGTCTATCTTTTTCATAATAGCAGTCAGACGACGCCGTTCAACCGCCGTGGTATTCTTGTAGGCTAATTAAAGACCGAGGCGCCCAGGAGGACGCGGATCACTCGAAAATATGCATGGATGTTTTGGATCTTCGATGCAAGGGTCGAGGAGGCGTGTTTTTTTTCTATTCGGAATGCTTGTTAGCGAGTGACCACCCGAGAGGATGGCGAGTGCGTTTTAGTTCACAATAGATCATGCACGTAAGCCAGTTACTAGCGTATGATTACTTTTTTCGAAAAATGAGACATGCGAAATGAGATATTGTACACCGCCTGAGCAAATGATCAAGAAACGTCATCATCACAGATTCGTACCGAGTGTGCTCGAATTCGGCGACGTCGCATAAATGGTCGACGAACGAGAACTGTCCTGCTGCTGTTGGACGATGAGTGCTTTCGGACTGATGGTGCTCGGATCCGAATCCGACAGTTCCTCATTTCGTACCAGATAAGTCGCAGCAGCAGCAGCAGCCGCTGCACCCGTGTTGGGATTGACCACTTGCCGTTGATCTCGGTTGTTGTTCGTCAATGTCAACAATTTGGTCATGTCCCAACTATTGGACTTCTCGGTGGCCAAGAATAAGGGCAGATGTCTCCGAAGCAAGCCGTCGTCCCCCATGCGAACCAGTCGGCAGGGCGCGAGGCAGTACCAATTGAACAGTTCTCTATACTTCTTACAATAGATGATGTACAGAAGGAATGTGGCGGCCGAATTGAACACGACCAACGTATTCGACAAGTCGACGATCAAATATGCGATCGATTGTTGCAGGGGTTCGTCGCTATTGAACACCTGGGGCACCGCCGCCTCCCATAGGTTCAACACGAACGGAAGAACGTTGCAAACGAGAAACATGGCGGTCACAACCACGATCATCTCCGTTGTTTTGTTCCTCGAACGTCGTTTCCTCGAACCGGGCGACAATGTCGGTTTCAGCAAAGTCATATTCGTCGAATATGTCGAGTTCGTATCGAATGTGTTCGGAACTAAGCGAGCTCTCAACGTCTTCGAGTTTCGGATCGAATTGAGAATAAGAATGTGCAAGACGACGATCACGACGAACGGACCGAGGAAATGTGTCACCAAATATAGACCGATGTGATAGAATACGAAATAGAGACGTTCGCCGCGGAGCCACGGACCATAGCCGGGGCCTTCCTCCTCGCCCTCAACACTGGATTCCAATCGATACTCGAAAAATCGCACCTGCAAATGACAAGGACTCTCATTAATAAACGTCAACATCAACAAAACTTAAAGAAAGAAAAAGAAAAAGAAAACCTGAACCAAGAACACGATAAGAAAAACTGGCTCACCAGATTATAACCGATCGAAGCGCATACGATTCCGAGCAAGGCCAATCGAGCTCGTTTGACGCTCAGGAGTCTGGACACTTTCAACGGATGGCAAACGGCCAGGTATCTGGAACGAGTATTTACGTCAGTCATTAAGAAAGGATTAGAGAGTCAGATTAGGATTTTACGAGCGCAAATGATTCGATGCGACAAGCCGTTCGTTCTCACCTTTCGCACGAGATTAGAACGAAAGTCCACACGCTGGCGCTTTGAGAAATCATACCTGAAAGGAAAAGAATATGAATGAGCATGTGATAAGTTCGTGGCTTTTGCTTCACTCACCGAACTGATACGGCCCGAAGACGATTAGGATAGTATACGACTCGGATAGGAGTCTCTGCTTGAAGTATATGTTGATATTTGGCACAACGAAAACGGGAATCGATGCTGCCAGCATGAGTAGATCGATCAGTGACAAACCAGTGAGGAGAACGTTAATCGAAGACCGCATGTTTGGCCTCGTGAAGATGACGACTGAAAAAGCAGAACGAGCGTTGTTGAGGTCATAGGGCTCTAAATCGGGCTCTATTTGAGGACGGATGGGGATATCGGCTTTATCCGAAGGAGTTGTTTTCGCGGGATGGATGAGGTCAGGGGCTAAATGCGGGTGGTGTTTGTCGGTTTGAGATCACAGGTTCCGTTAGGGTGCGGCAGAGGACCAGATTGGGTACACATATTTGCTTGCGAGATAACTTCTGCTCACCTGACATCGCATTGCCGAACATTCCGACGATGCAACAACCGAGCATGAACATTGAGCACACGAAGGCCGCGTATTCGAACGGAGTGCGAGCGGATTCGTCCTCGTCCACGGAATCGGTGTCGGTGATCGCAATTCCCGAATTCCGAAAATTCGTTCCATTCAAGGAGTCGAGGCTGGTCGTCGTGAGCTCCTCGACCTCGCCTTGTGTAGCAGCCATCTCGAAGCCGATGAGAAGGTCAATGACGATCGAGATCAGAATGAAACCGAGTCCCGAGTACAGAAAACTTATGCAAGCCCAGATATATAATTAGTCTCCTTTCACGAATCTGATCAATGAGAATTCGTTGCGATGAAGAAGATCCGTGGAGATTAGGATGCTCGGGCCGCACTCTTTTTGTCGCAGCAATGGAATCCCCTTTCTCGGATTTCTTCTGTTCAACTCGAAGACGCCATTAGCACACGAGCGAGCTCGGATTCTTCACACTGGAATGAGCTGCTTGGTTTCTGGACCACAGGGAAAGTCGAGTCTGAAAAGTCAAGACGGATCAGAGAGTGCTCGACTCGCAGCGAGCAATGACGGACGAGGAGAGGATAAACTGAAATGAGCTAGGCATCTGGCCCGACGTCGATGATAGGTACAAGGGGTTCAAGCCTGCCTGGCAATTAGGCCGCACCGATCCATAAGTAGGAGGAACAGTAATTTCCTTAGGTAGCTATCAAACTCTAGTTAGCTAACTCGTGATCCTTGTTCCTTTGTCTGAACGGTACACAATCGAGAGTCGGCCGAGTGACCAAGCCCAACTTTGGATAATCGTTTGGGCGTACACTTCTTCCGGCGATGTGTCCTGGCGCAATGTCCTGCTGCTGGATGGAACGCCCTCGCTTTGGCGACAAGAGCCGCGTGGTTAATATCGTCTTTTTTAAATGAAACTTATTTCGCATCGCATAGCGAACGCACGCGTGCTTCCGCGTGGCGCTTCCTTCTCGTCGTCGATACAAACGCTATTACCGAACAAGGAGAAGATGAACGTAGGTGTGGACTTACACGAATAAAGGACCCCGGGGGAAATGAGCTTTCTACGGCTCCGAGCTAGATATGAGGTTTCGCCGGCGGGTATTTCTGCTCAGGCCTATACTACACTAATTCGATTTATTGCGTACGGACGGATGCGTGATATTGAGAAAGTGCCTCGGCGAGGCATCGGCCGTAAGTGACTGATTAGAAATCGAAAAAGAGCACACCGACGATATTCGATAAGCGAAAAGCCTACGGGCGTTTCTTGGCATCCGCAGTTGCCACCGTCCAGAATCGTGGCTACCTGGTTCGGGAGATGAAAACGGATAGGCACAGGTACTCGCGCGGAATGATAGAGTATTTCACAGTAGTGCATGCAAGGACGCCCACCACACTCGACACTATAGCTAAATCCGTATTCTCATTCTCTGCTCCCTTTCTCTCTCTGGAGACCGATCTAATGACGGTTCCTGGTGAGCGAATAGGGACCGAGCGAATCGAGTTGGTACGCACGAACTCTTCGTCCAACTGAGAATCCTCTCGACACAATGATGAATGCTAGCTAGACTAATTGAGACCATTAGAAGACACGGGGCGGACGGGCATCGGGAACAAACTTCGTCGACCAGCTCTTCATGATGAAGGTTGTTTTCCACGGGCGATCGAACGCAACATTTGTCGTCGCTCCAACTCCGACACTCCCAGTCTCTTCACGATTGTACCATGACATAATTAGTGAGCGAGGGTAATTTCAGCCTCGTGTCTAAACTGTCCGTAAGTTGAGCACCAAACGAACCTCGCTTCCGTTGACATAATATTGAGGGCGATAATGATCTCTCACGTAGCAAAACGAAACACTCGTGATCGCTCGAGAGACCGCAGAGTCTTTTCGCTGCGTTGCTAGAACTCTCCAAATTCTTTCCTAACAAGGTACGCCCTCACAGACTGAATCAACTTCCGACAACATTCTGATACACTCATCTCGATTCGAGCAACCGAACATGTTGCTGCTGTACTGCACCTTTCGGCAAACATATTCGCACATGCAAATGAGTTCGTGAGGTTCGCAAGATGAGTAGTTCGAGTTTGCTGGGTAAACCACAATGTTATTTTGAACCGGAGTGAGTTCGTCTCGGTTGACCTCGTCCGTGAAAATCTCTCTTCTCATAAGCATCTTGCTTGCTGCACCCAGTTGTCCTTCGTCGTTTCCATTTTCGCCAGAGCGAATAGATCTTGCGTTGTTAGCCAAGAAGCAAGGAAGGCTCTTTTTGACGTCAAGGTCTGGCTCCGTCGAGTCTCTAAACCCGACGAGGAGTTTCGGAGAGGAAAAACATTCGAGCTATATGATCTCGAAGATACTGATTATGTATCTCGGTTGGGAGTAGGTAAATGAAATGATACGAGATTCGGAATAACTCTACGTTTGTAAGTAGGAACTAATTAACGATTACAGTAAGAGAGCTCTTGGTTCTTTACTGCGGGAAGAAGACGCAGAAAGACGCTGACAGCTCAAAAGCGCAATCCGATCACTCAAAGGAACCTTAGATCACAAGGAAGATCCCTCTGGGATGATGTCCATCGACGGCGATGTAGTCTCCGATGAACCTGATCAGTCGCTGTCCGATCATTACGCGTATCCCTCAGATGATGGCCGATCAGAAGCTGGTCTCTTTGGCCAACACCGATCCATCGGAGAAGGCCCATTCGGTCGGATCCATTGGCGGACTGGAGAAATCGATAGGTTGGCGATTGGCAGAGCTAATAACTCATCCACGCTTGCATCATCCTACTATTCGCCATATATGGTCTTTACTATGTCCAGTTCAAAAGGTGCAAATTTGTATCACTGTCATTGAAATTCAAATGTTCCCAGGTGGTGCAAATTTGTATCACTGTCAAGGTGCAAATTTGTATCACTGTCATTGAAATTCAAATGTTCCCGCCAATGCGGATCAGTGTGCTCGGCACCTGCGAATCACGTATTTTCCTCCTCGATTCATTCTATCATAAGCCACGTGCCTAAATATTTTATTTAGTCGTTCCGACGAGATAAGAAATATCGACGAATTTCATTCGAATCAATCTCCTATCGATCGATATCGATCATCGATCATCAAATAATTTCGAAATTGAGAATGGGCGATTCGAGAGAATTGGAAGGAACGTCGTCGTTCGTCCGCGACGGAGTATTTTCGC
This sequence comes from Mesodorylaimus bastiani, assembly GCA_034700065.1. Classification (NCBI taxonomy): domain Eukaryota; kingdom Metazoa; phylum Nematoda; class Enoplea; order Dorylaimida; family Dorylaimidae; genus Mesodorylaimus; species Mesodorylaimus bastiani. Next base: position 1,723 of record JAQGCW010000572.1, on the reverse strand, counting down.
CCGTGATCGCCGTATTGACGAGTTTCGACGTCGACGTCCTTTGCGAGAAGAATAATTTATCATTTTGCGAACTTCTCCTCCCGTTCACGCAATTGGCCAATGAAAACGTCATCAAGGATCCGAATAATCAAAATTTATTAATCAAGAATTTGAAATTGGATTTTCGAGATTTACGTCGCGATGGATTCTTGTCGAATTCGGCCTTGTCGTTGGCGTTGGGCGAAATGATCGGACGCGGCGGCGAAGATGGAGGCGACGGTGGGGAATCCGGCGATTCCGGTACGCCCTGGTACGATTCCTATCGACGACAATTCCTTCGATTACTCGATCCGATCGATCACGAATTCAATCGACATTATTTGGCATGTAAGTCTGAACTTTTTTGCGTCTTGCTTTTATGTTCTGTTGGGATTTGGTTTCTTATATAAATTCCTCAAATTGTTTCCTGTGGGATTACTTGAAATTGAAAATCTATACGTTTCTAAATTTTAAAATCCATATCAATTCGTTCGAAAGTCAACCAAATTTTCGGGGAAAAAAATTAATAATAATCCATTATGGCGTCTAATCTTTCGTGACCTTTTTGTGTGCTGTTTCAGGTATCCTGGTAGTCAGCACGATGCACGACGATCCGCTCGATCAATTGAATCGTCTCAACCAAGCCCAACACGCTCTCCAACATCAACAACAACAACAAGCATCGTCCAATCTCAATTTCCAATTGCCCAAACACGCGGCAACGCCGAAATGGTTCAGTCCGAATACGTTCAAGTATCATTTGGTTTTGCACGATGTGGCCAATGGAGATGATAAAAAGTAAGTTTTCGGAAGAAAATTTTGCTGATTTTCTTCTTGGAACTAAAATTTCCTTTCTGTTTTCAGAGCCGAATCGGTGTATCAAGGAATGAAAATGAATTACGGAGCACACGCGTGCCATCTTCTTCGGATCAATTCGGCCGCGGCGCCACAGTCGACGCCGGATCCGTGGGCCGGACATCTACGAAATCGATTGCGAAATTTCAATCACCTACGGATTCAGGACGACGGCGATGATTCGACGGTCAGCGAGAACAATAATGGAAACGAGTCGGGCGGCAATATTTCGGTGAAGGGAGAAACAGCCGTGTTCGTTGCTGATGATCAAGTCGATGGACCGGACGGATTGAATCCGGAAGGAAGTTCCATTCCGCATCCGCTTTCGTCTACGGATTTGCCCGGATTGGAGAAGCAAGCGAATTCGGCGCCGATGGAAAGAGAAGAGAGGACTCAAGCCATTTAGTAAGTGACGTTTGTTGCGCTGTCTTTTTTACGGCTCATACTGGAATAATCTTCATTTTTATAGCCACGGCCAATGGCTCACACCATCCGATATCGACCGTGTCAAAATTTTCATTCAAGAATTCAGTGTCCGCGGACTATTCCCTTATGTCGAACGTCAACTACGCTTGCTAAACGAGCAGGTACGATCAGCTTGGTCTTTTTTCTTCCGTTCTTAATCGATCTCTTCGTTTTTATTCAGGTAAACGCGCGTCGAGGATTTCAAAAGACGGTCAAAGATATCTTCACGACGAAATTATGGGGCAAGACGGGCGTGGGCGGTGGATCGACTCCGAATTTGCAAGGCATGGCCGCACCCGGTTCGTCGTCATCCACATTCGGATATTCGAGTTCGTCCTCGTCGACCTTGCCGAGTCCCGAGAAAGGCTCGGCGGCCGGATCGTTC
>JAQGCW010000571.1:0-10782 GCA_034700065.1 Mesodorylaimus bastiani | reverse complement strand
CACGGTAAATAGGAAAAAGCTTTAGAATTTTTGCTCACCTCCGCGAACCACTGGCATCAATCCATTGCTCACTCCGTCGATATCGCTCACGTTCAATTTGGTCAAATTGGTCAAAGCGGCCAACTTCGTCAAAGCAGCCGGCGATCCGTTGGGCAATATCGAACCAGTCAAATCCAACGTTTCCAATTGCGGGCATCCGTTGGCCAACGCTTCCGTGAACCCGAACGATACGTAAGGCGAATTGACCAATACTAACGTCTTTAAATTGCCGCACGAGCGGATACCGTCGAAAATACCCAACGGCGGAATGAATACGGATCCATTCGTCGAAGCGAAACGCATTTGCAATTGCTCCAACGTCGATCCCAAACGTTCGGCCATCATCGAAGCCGCGCTGGCGGAGATGAAATTCAAATTGTGCAGCGACAAGCAACGGATTTTCGGAAATAATTCGATCAAAGACGTTACATACGAATCGCCAATATTGATGGCGCCGTCGCAGTCGTGACGTCCCAAGTTCAATCCTTCGACGGATTTATAACTTCGCTGATCGCCCGCCGCTTGTTCGCCCACATCCAATTGAATGATTCCGGCGAATTTCTTGAGCCCGGGAGCGCTGTCCAGCAAAATCGCGGCCAATTTGTAATTCAACGGGAATCGACCCATGTCGACGTTAATGAGCGAACGGAACGAAACGTCGGGACGGATGAATTCGAAATCGACTGGATCGTCGGTCGTCGCTTTCGGAAGCGTCATCGATTCCAATCCGCCGGCCATTAACGGGATCATTCGATTCAAATCGGCGTTCGTCCAATCCTTGATCATGTCGTCGCGTTGGAGATCGATGTGTTTGGTGCCGACTAATAAAACGTCGTTGCTGATTTCGACCCAACGGTTGCTGACTCGACGAACCGAAACGCGTTCCTTCAACGACAAATACGAGAGGATCTTGACGAAAAGATTCGGCGGTAGATCGCTGAACGGCGACTTGGTGTCCTGAGCGCCGAAATACGGGTTGACTTGCTTTTGACCATTCTCGACGAATCGGCGGTATTCGTTTTCTGAAAAGAGACCGGAATGTTCATTTGAAGGCAAAAAGGCGAGAAGACACCAAAAAACTAGAACTGCTGACCAAAAACGAAAAAAGTCGAGAATCGGTACTTACGATAGAAAAAGTCGGACATCGGATGAACGAAAGATTCTGGACGGCGCATGTTGGCCTGCTCGGATTCCAAAATCATCGCCATAACCGAATGATCGCTCGAATCTTTCAATAACACGCCACGGATGTTTTCCTCGCCAAAGTATTGTTCCACGTCGACCACGTAACCTGAAAACGAAAAGATTTAGCACAAAAACCAGGAAAAAATTTTCAAACGCACGAAAAGAAGAGAACTTAACAAATTTCAACCAAAACTTACCAAATTTCTCGCCGTCTTGAAACTCCAAATAATACATTCTCCCGTCATCGATCGGCGTCAATTTCCAATCGATTTTGTTCATCCAATTCAAATGGTTCACCACGAACAAGTGGTCCGAATATTTCAAGGATTTCGATTTAGCCTCGTTCGGACTGTCACCGTATTGAATTCGAGCTGAAAAGGAAAAAAAAATTCAGTCATAGATAGTTCGCAAAATTAAAAACGGACAGGCGACAAATTCAGTGAACGTAGTGGAGAACGGAACGTTATAAAAACATGAAATATGAGACAGAAATTGTTCAAAATTTTATCTTTTGACGAGCCAATTTTTTTGTCTGGGACAGAACTGTTCAAAATCCAAGCCAAAAACACACAAAAAAAGAAAAAATCGAACATACCTTCGTATATTTTATGCATCACGTGATAATCGGCAATTGAGGCGGCCAACGGATGATTGAAACCGACGCCGATTTCCTCGCAAACGTCGCATTGTTTTTTGCCGAATTTCCAATTGCCGTCGCCATCGCGTTTATCCTTTTTGAACCAATCGTTCGGACCGATCAAAGACCGATGTTCGTCATCGTCGCGCTGATCGCCTTCGCTTGTCGCGGTAGGTTGCATCCCCAATTCCATCGATGTTTCGTGTAATTTCTTCGAAACCTCCTTCGGATCGACATTTTCGTGATGAATAATGAGCGATAAATTCGTCGTTGTCGTCGATTCGTCGTTGGTTAATTTCGATAAGACGTAATTGCCCGGATGAAATCGACGTCGAAGTTGTTGATAGCCGCCGAGACGAAAATCTTGCATACGTTTCAAATCGTAGAGATTTCCGAACGAAACCGAATAATTTTCGACACCGAAAGATTGACTTTTCTTCGCTTGAAACGGCTCCATAACGATTGAACTTCCAAATAAATTTTTCTTTGATCGATGAATCAACTATCGGAAAATTTTCTTTCGAAGAAAAGAATCGAGAAAGAATCGGAGAGCAAATCGAACCAAAAAAAGCATGGCCATGAAAAAAAACAACAAACAACAAACAACGCGAAAATTTTGCAAGATCACCCTGATGCGCAGGTTCGCGCCGCTTAGTAGACAACGCGAAGAAAGCGCGCGCTGTTTGAAAGCAACTTTACATTACACTCCGACCTTTCGTTCCATTTGATTGTTTTTTTTTTCGAAACCGCAATCTGCCTCAAGCGAAAGCACACGACCATCTTAGATGATTGCTGAGCATGTTTACGGTCACCAGAATCCAATATCGCCAACCAGGTGGAGCTAGAATGGACCTACGAGAATTGTAATACATACTGTTTCACTGTCTGATCTCTTGTCCACGTATCGTACACGCAGACACACACTGTGTAGAGTCATGCAATTCTTGTAACTAACAAGCGCCTGTTCCGTTAGCATCACAAAGAAAATGCTTTTAAAAAAAACACCGCCATGGTCCTGGAAAATCATGTGGGAAATGAGTTTTGCGCTAAATATAAGTCATGCCTTGTTTCGATACATGCACAATTGTTTCACTGTTATGTGCGTGGTTCACCTGGTATAGTCTGTCATTTCTCATCTTGCGAAGAATCCGCTGTGCCTCGGTACTCATGCATGCAGTCCAGGTAGTTTTTATTACCACCAAGAAACACTGAATCAGGCAAATCCTGACACCTCGAACATTGCCTTGATGAAATTTCAAATTTTGTACAGTGATTAGAGTACCTATGGCCCAGTGCAGGCCTTTTCGACGAACGGGTTGCCCTCAGTTCGAGGATCCGCCCTGGATCCTGACGGATTAAGTTGGATTACTGTAACCGCTTTTCCGGGGTGGATCCTCCGACCCTTAGCAAACATCGACGCTCGAGAATTGAGTCTCCTTTGTTTCTGCACGATTAAGGGTACGATCATCTTCATTTCGCTCGGTTCGATCTATGGGGCGACGAATGTGGTTGGTTCGATTTGCTCGTACGCCGGTTTCTCCAATGGCCATATTTCGGCGTATTCTCTGAAAGGTGGTGGTGGAAGACTAGAAACGGCTTTGAGGTGGTCATTTTGAGACGGCGGAGGAAGCAGCCTGGCTTTCTGATCGTGAGAACCTTGCAGGGAACCCAGGGTTTAGGCTTCGGGTGGCACTGTCGGAAGCCAAAGTCCAGCTTTCTGGGATCGGAGAGCACCCACGTCGGTTCAGACCAGGATTTCTGATTCACCCGTGTACCGTGAGCGGTCTTCAGCGCAGTCCATCGTTGAAGGCTCAGTTTTTCATTTTCTAGTTATTTTTTCGTCCTTTTGATGATCTTATTTGCTTGCTTACTCTCTAGGCGCCTCGTTGGCGGAAGGGTAGAACTTCAGGTTTGCAAAGCCAGCGGCCTAAGTTCGATCCTGCGTAGGGGCTGGATATTTGTCTTACAGGAGGGCATGAATAAAAATCCAGTTCCGAACACGTGGTGGTGACAGGCCGAAGGACAGCCGACCTTAAAGTCCGATCTTCTATCAGCCCCTCCGTGCAACCCTGCCTAGGCGGGAATCCAGTCTTCGACGACAGCAGTTCCTGGATACGAGCTGGTGGACAGTACGTTAAAAGGAAGTTATTGCTTACTCTCTGACTTACTCTAACGGACCGAAAAGGTTAGCTGCGTACGATGAACAACCCATGCATTCACAAACTTATACATGATTCATGAAGGGACTGCTGACGTTTCAAGTTATAATCCTGATTATGCAATGGGAAACATAAGGTCGGAGCTAGCTTCACAATTTTTATACCTCAGTCCAGAAAAGATCGATTGATACAAAACTCAAAACAGAGTTTTATACATGACTCTTCAGATGAATGCTGACTGATATGGAAAGTATTACTGTCAAAAGAGAACAAGGATAATAAAGGGAAGGAAGTTCAGTTACCATATGAGACACTGAAATTTCCCATTGGTAATGAATCAGTATCCTTCAACATTAGCCCATTAGTAGGGTGTCCATGCACGCAGATAACGGACCTGTTGTTATCCATGAGTCTTGAAATGGTCCACGCTTGTTCTCGAATGAGAGAATAGCAAGGCATAAGATACTGCTTTCCAGAACCTTGCACAGTTTCCGCACTGTTTGGGTTTACAGTCTTACTGTATTATCAAAATGCACCTTGCGTATTTTGTAAATCAACTCACTCGGGTGCTAGTTGTGCCTTGCTTTACTGATTGCCATAGCTCTCGGCGGGATCCTGATGAGTCATGCATGCAATCGGGATTAGTCTGGCGCTACTTGGTAATCCTGCATCCAGCTGGATTGCATGCATGAGTCGGGAAGGCTAACAATAAGTGGTTTCTTTAGGCTAAGTCGATCAGTAATGGGAAACTAGGTGAATCAACCTGTAGAATGGGTGTTGGTTCGTCGGCAGCCGCCGAGAGAGGTTGCTCGTCTTCTCTCTCTCCGGTCTTCTCTCTCTCCGGTAAATGCCGGTCTACACGGCCATCCGCGTTGTTTCTCCTACTATGTCAACAAATCTCGCCACGTATTCCTATGTTCTATATGGTCGAAAAGAATTTTATATTACGAAGTGCAATAATCCCGATTTCGAGTATGATCGATTTCGACGACGAACAAATTTAACGACAAATAATTTCGACGATGAACAAATACAACGACGAATCGATAACGATTATCGATCATTAATAATTATGGCAACTGGATCCCGTGCGAATTTGCGAGTCGATTGGCTGCGAGCTGTATGGACCGGCGGCAAGGCTGGCAGCACCGACGTCTAGCCAGCGTCGCCCATTCCGGCGGGCTAAATTCAGCCCTCGAATCTCCCACTACTCGAGACTCAATCTGGTCGGAGTACAATCCCTACGTACGCGGAATGGACCGCGGGTAATCATTCAAGTATTTCGTACGGAGGAGCAATCGTATCCGATTATTATAAGGACGTCCTGGATCGATCGTTCGCGAGTGGGCCGCTTCGGTGGCCAAGGCCCGGCAACACCGGCGATGGGGGCGCCGCTCATCCAGGTCACCGGAAATCTGGGCATTCAAGACCAATGGATGAGTCACGAACGATCAGCAATGTGTATCAAAATTTTTCGAAACGAGAAATCGGGATCTTTCACGCGATGTATTATCGGCCGGACGAGGCGATCGACTCAGAAAGTTTATGGTTTGTTGTTGTGTTTTGTTTCCTTTGTTTGATCTTGATTTGCTTTATCTTGAAAGTGTTTTTCTTTTTTTCGATAGGGTTGAATTTCTATCTAGGCATATGACGGATAGGTTAAACTTTGTACTTGTTGCCCTGGTAGGAGGATTGAGTGTGCCTTGAGAACTGTTTTTTTTCGATTACTTCTCGTCACACACACGGTACATGCGAAACGAAATGACGAGCGAAAATTGAAATCATGGCCTATCGATTTGATCATACAAGCAACGAGCGGCCGCAGTCATCTGATGTGCTGATCCAAATTTTCAACTGATTTTCTCACCTTATGAAATCGATTTGAATGGCTCTGATCTGATCCCTCCAGTTTATCGATCAATCATCCCCACCCGTGCGGCGGACCCTCATTACCACGTTCTCGATGACCCTTCGATTGCCTCCTCATAACGATTGATCACACTTTGATCTCTTGGATCAGTGCTTGATCAGTGCAGGTCATGGATCACTACTCCAGATCGAATCGATCATTGATCAGTACTTGATTAGTCCGGTATTGACCAGTGTGGATCGATCATTCCCGATCTCATCGCTCATTGCTGATTGCATTCCCGGTTGATTGAACACAAGCGGAAAACAAGCGCCACTTCTTGATATGCACACAATCGACTACTTTATATATCAATTCAGCACAGACAAATCGATACAGAAGCTTAACTACTTTTTATGCATGACTCTTCAGAAGACTGCTGTCTATTGTCCAACATTTTCCTGTCAAACCAGGAGAAGGGCAATAAAGAACTGAGAACAGTTCTCGTATGCTTACCATTTAAAGTGTCCACATTGGATACAGTATTCCAAATTGGCCGTTTAGTAAGTTGTTCATGTACCTAGGTAGTGATATGATTTTTATACATGAATCTGGAAGCGGTCCAGGTAGTCCAAAGAGAGAATGGAAAAGCACTAGAAGAGCTTCCGGAAACTTTGACAAGTCTCATATCAATTGGATTTTCAATGATACTATACATATGGGACTTGCTTTACGAAATATGCAAATAACCTCACTGGGTGTTACTTTTGCCTTCCTCTTGCTTGTTGGCTCAACACTCGGCTGGGTCCTAATGAGTCATGCATGCAATCGGGATTCGTCTGACCCTGTACAGTAATACTGGATCGTACACTATGGATCACCTCGTGCCGAAGTATGTCACAGAGGTAGTTGTTGCCCGTTTTTCTGTCACAGGGAGTGATGCATAAAACTCTGTTTCAATTCCGTATCGATTCATCTTTGCTGGACTGATGCATGGATATCCATGGATTTATGTATATAAATTGTGAAACTTCCTTTTACCACCTGTTTCCCATTGCATAACTAGACATATAGCTTGAAACGTCAGCAGTCCCTTCATGAATCATGTATAAGTTTGTGAAAGGAAGGACTGATTCCACATACACAGTTCTAACTATCTATGTCGGTTAGAGTATGGTAACGTAGAGAGCAAAGAGGAAATACAATGCAGTACCGCCACAAAAATCTTACTCATATCTGGCGAAGTAGGTTAGTACTTAACAATAGTCGCTCGCGATCAGTACAAGCTATATTGATCGCTCACAACATATAACGTAGTCCACTCTTAGGACCAGATCAAATATTTCCCCTATGACCATAAGATGGATGGAACTCACTGTCTTTGGTTGAAAGTGTCTGAGAGGAATGAACCGGGCTTCTACTGTTCACTGATTGCTGGTTTGGGACACTTTTTACCGTCGCTTAGCAAGAGAGATGGCAAGCAGCATCTTGACAAAACAATAATGATCGATCCCTCGAATAGTCCTTCCAGTAACTTGCAAACTATGTGAGGCCATATTCGCCGACATTGATCATGATTCGTACTGATTCGTACTGAGATCATCCTGCTCAGGACTGAACAGCTAGATTTCGAGAGATTCGACCGCCCGCTTTCCCATGCGACCCAGAAGCCGGCGGATGACCATCCAATCGTCGATGATCTTTCGACCAGGCTCCTCAGTTCGTGCTCAGAAATGCCACTCGATCTCTGAAAGCAGAGAGCGGATGTTGGCTCACAACTGTGTTCGCCGAACGTTTGATCGTCGTTCGTATATTTGTTTCGACCATATTCGCCGCCAGTCACCATCGAATCATTTGCTCGAGTTTTCGACGCTCGATTACGGCCACTGGCTTCATACGGCCACATCCAACGAGCTCACCGATTAGATTGAATTTTTTTTGTTCTCTCGAAGTTGAAATTTCGAAGCACTACTCGAGTTTATATTAATCAATTGAAATGCGATTTCATCGACATAACCCGACGTCCGAAGCCGAATTGAACGAATCACCAATGCTAACGAATCTTTTTGGCCACTCGTTCGTCCAACGCAGTAATCCGTTTGACCAATTTTCTCTCCGCAGAGTCATACCTACAAAGAAAGTATTAACCACCGAGTTACAGTAATCTCGGAGGACATCTAGGAGGAAATTACTATAGTAATCTCGAAGTAAACACTTTTCAAAAGAAGCTAAAGTAAAAGTTGAAAAATAACAGTTATTTTCTTCCGACGAAATGCGACATAGACAAAGCAGTCATTCTCGCCTATCTCGCCCAGCGTTGCCAGATGGAAATTCTCAATCCCGCACCACAGCGCCCTAAAAACCGCACCAAAACCGCACCATCAGAACCCAAAAACCGTACCAAAAACCTGACCAAAAAATACTACAGTCGAGGCCGAGAGGGGGTGAGGCGAAATTTTGAAAAATTTGGAACTTTTCGGGTCATTTTCTTTCAAAAAATTCAATCTTGAGGTCATTTTCTAGCAATCTTGTACCCACTCGAGAAACCAGACTTTCTTCCCAGCGTAATTTAAAACTGGCCTTACATTGCGTTTGACTTTCAAGGAAGCTGCTGAGTCCAAAATTGATGAGGATCACGAGAAAGCGACTAGACCCACCCCGCCGGAGGCGAAATTTTTGAAAAAATTAGGCTCAAAGCTGCAAATTTAGCAAACTTGGACCAAAACCTGACCAAACCTGCAAAAATTCCCAAAACCTGACCAAAAACCTGACCAAAGGTCTTCCCGCACCAAAAACCTGCACCGAGTCCAAAAACCTGCCACTGGCACGGGAAACCTGACCATCTGGCAACGCTGATCTCGCCTGCTCGGAGGAAATCGGAGATTCGATGAGCGTGCAGTGAAATTTTCTTGAATTCAAGTACTTTCGGCAATCTGAGAGAATTGTGGTGAAGTGCTCAATTGCTTTGCACAAATCTTTGCTCTGACGTTTTGGCGATCAAGATCAAGGTCTTCGGTATTCACTCGTCCACTTTGCGATCGTTCTCGTGAGAATAATAACGTTCTTGACGGGATGAATACATTGCGAGTTGCCCAGATCCGTGAATCTGCGGTAGTATCTCCGATTGTATCTCCGACGAAAATCCCTGAAACAAACAAAAGCGAGAGCTTATGTCATCGAGCATTCACTTTAAGCTTGATTGGCCAAAAGACGCTCGTCAGTTGCACTTGATGAGCATTCTCATTGTCACTCGAATCGTTTTCCAATCAAGCGTTTTCTTAGCGTAAAAACAATTCAAAATCTAATAGGTCACAATCCAAAGCGAAGGAACCATGGAATTCACGGGCAGAAATACTGTTGCACTTATCTATCGAATGCCCAGTGGGCTCGAAAGGCCGTTGACAATTCCAATCGCACAGTTATCGTTATTGACAGATGCTGGATCACCGAGGGATGCAACCGACAAGGAACAACACATTGTTGGAAAACCTGAAGAAAATCGGATAAGCAATGAATGTATCAGCAGCGACAAATCGTGAAAATGACTCACCAGATCGAAATAGCGATATTCACCTGACTCCGATCATTTTGCCATCGATAATCGAACTTCCGAAGGTCGATAATCAAAGACCTTGCAGAACACGAATCAGAAGCCTGTCAAAGCAAAGAACTGGTTAACACAGGTCCAACACAGGTCCGACACAGGCCCAACACATGTCCAGCACTGGTTCACCAAAAGTCCGCATAAGTTCGACCCAGGTTATACACAAATCACACACACCGCGTAAGATCCACAGTTCCTCGATCAGTCGAACGTTGTCGGAGCGAGCGATAGGTCGTCTTTGATCGCCGCGAATATTATCGCCACGCCACGGTTGATCGATCCAGCTAGCGATGTACCAGGACGCGCAAACGGCCGATGAATCGAGATCGGATTATACGCGACGCATGGCGGCGAGCGTCCGATGGCCGATCAGCGAACAAATCGAGGATTTGGCTTCGTTTTCCGTAAGTAATATTTTTTTTACATCTTCTTTCCTTAAACTTTTCTCTAACTAATATTCAAATGGCTTACCGATTCCAGGTTCAATTCATGCCCAAAACGATTACGTGGAATCGAATGATGGACATCACTCGCTTCTTGTACGGACAAGAATATGAGTTCGCCTTGAAGAATTCCAGCGACGAATCGCTGATATTCAAGGTAGGCCCTTTTTTCGTTCGATTTTGGTGCTTCCTTTGATCTGAAAGAGAGGACTTATAAAGAAATGTACAATGAACTCTCTTGTCGCCTTTCAGTTCTTTACTTCGTGCGCCAGGCCATGTTCGATCGCCATCAACTTGACGTCCGGTATTTTGGAAGCGAATACGACGCGTTACTTCACAGCGACTTCGCCGTTCAGCTTCTCGCAACCGAAGACCAAACAAGAATTGCTCTTGGTCCTGACACCACGGTACGCCAAGTTGTGGGCGGAGCTCTCGGCGAAGGAAGCCAATAAGTGCATGTATGGACATTGGGCGGGCGCCATATTGGGAGTTGGGGAGGGAAGGGACGGAAGGAGAGAGAAAGGGGAGGTGGAGAGGAGGAGGCTATTCATTCCGAGTGGACGAGCGGCGGACCATCGGGTGGAAGGTGGTGCTGAAGATTGGGAAGGTCTCCTCGGGTGCACAGATTTGAATCGGTTGGTCGGCTTCTTCTGGATTGGTTCTTGGAAGTACTGAAGGAACCTTCTGGCGGGGTTCAGCGCATCCAGTCCATAAGGTCTTCCAGTCCGTCATTTGGGCTGTGGATTTGGCTTCGCCTTCTGGTTCATTGGCTGTTTATCTCGCAAGACGATTATTTATTCCGTTGGTCATCGGTGGAAATTGGCGAGTAATCTTCAGTGACAGTGTCCAGCAAGGCGTGCAAAGAC
>JAQGCW010000570.1:0-10793 GCA_034700065.1 Mesodorylaimus bastiani | reverse complement strand
CTGGCCGAGGATCCTTCTTGATTCGTCGGGCTGGCGCAAATCGGTGGCTGGAAAATGTTGATGGTGATCAGTTGATGTGATCAAATGGATTACTGATCAATGGTCAATGTGATCAACTGAGCTTAATCACTAATCAGATCATGATCCAGATCACACTGATCAGATCATCTGGATCACCGGATCCACTGATCAGCTTGATTGATCATTGATCATTGATCAATTGCTATCTGATTACTGATCACCTGATAACCAACTTGATCACCAGATCAACGGATCAGTGATCAAGAGGACATTTTATCATCTTGATCACCAGATCGACTGAGCCGCAGATCAGCGATCAAATTGGTCATTGATCTTTTGATCAACGGATCAACAGATCACTGATCCAATTGATCACCTGATCTACTGAAAACCTGATCAACAGATCAGTAATCATCGGATAAACTTGATCTTCTCTTGACCAATGATCAAGCGATCAATGATCATCTTGACCAAACGTGATCGACCGATCAGTGGTCATCTGATCACTGATCAGCAGATCACATCAACTGATTAATTGATCACTGATCACCAAATCAGCTGATCAATGATAAACTGCTAACTGATCTTTTCCACGTCTCGATCACCTTGATCACCTGATTAACTTGATCAACTGATCAACTTGATCAATTATTATCTTGATCACCTGATTATCAACTTGTTGAACCCTGATCACTGGTCATCTAGATCAACTGATCATTGATCAACAGATGATCAACTGGTCATCTCGATCAGCTTGATAGACGAATCACTGATCAACTGATCACTGGTCAATGATCATCTTGATCACCTGATTATCAACTTGAAAACTGATCACTGGTCATTTTGATCAACTGATCATTGATCTGATCAACTGGTCATCATGATCAGCTTGATAGACGGATCTCTGACCATCGATTAACTGACCAACTGATTAATTGATCACTGATCAACTGATCAACTGATCAAGTTTGACTGATCACCCGATCAAAATACGCGCTTACCGTAATCCCTTGACATCCATCGTCGAATTTCACGCACAATCGTATCTGACATTTGAACCTAACCGTCAATCGATCGGCGAATTTGAACACGTGCGATTCCCGATAGGCCATATTCAATTGCTCGACGTATGTGGGATCCCCGAGAATGTATCGATCGCGATGGCATCCCTGCTCGTCCACGATGTACACCTTCTCGCCTTGGCCATCCTCGACGTAACACGAATGTACGAGGATGCCGAACACGTCTGGAATGGACAACAATAAGTGTGTACAGATTCCTTCGATGGTCATTCGCACGCGCACTGTTCCGTGCGAGTGACCATCATCGCGCGAATGGTCACCACCCAAGGTCACTCCAATGGCAGAAGGTCTTTTGTGCGTGCGTACGGATTGGTCAAGCAAACAAGTAGAGATAAGCGGTTAATTTGTTGGGTAGTTGGGTACAGTTTAGAGCTCCCATGGTTGGGTGCCTTTCCCAGGCGTTTTGGGTTTGGGTCACCGCAGGTGTAGTACGGTAGGAGGATCTGTCGTAGATTCACTCTGGAGAAGCGGTTACAGGGATCCAATGCAGGGATCACGGTGCATCTGTGGAGAAAACTGTGAAACCTACAGTAAGAGCAAATTCTAGTCGGAGGATCCTCCGTAGATCCACCGTGGATCCACCCTGCATTTGGATTACTGTGATCGCTTTTCCTTGGATGGATCCATAGTGAATCCTCCGACTAACTTTGACCGGAGAAGTTTGCCTAGTTTCTCCAGTTTCCAACTGCCACCACACAATATTGAGCAGTTGAGAATAAACTGACTACTCACCACGGATGCAAAGTGTAAAGTAGTCGCCGCCCCTCGCTACTTTACACTTTACACCGTTGGTGGGCAGACTCTCATTGTCAGCCGTTTCATTGTACAATTTACTTTGATGCTGTGCAGTGGGTCCCCTTCCCAGGTTTGACAAGAATGATCTACCTCCCTCAGCTCTACTGATTTCTCTCCTTCCCTAATCCACAGGATGATTCAAATAGAACTCCCAATGTTCAGAGATCGATGTCTCAAGATCCGAAGAGATATCGATCTGAAATTTAGTGGGGGCAGAGTCCAGATAGTAATGAGAAGAAAATGAGCGCGAAATTCAAATTCCCTATTTTGCGCGAAAATTCGTATTTAGCTCCCGACGAAAGAGACAGAGTACATTGAACCGGTCGAGGGGAGAGCTTGAATTTAAGTTTTAGCGCGAAAACACAAGTACGAAATTTGAATTTCGCGCTGATTGTTCTTCCCCATCATCTACACTCTGCCTAAACCAAAGTTCAGATCGATATCTCTCTTGGATCGATATCTCAAAGAGATATCGATCTCAGACCACCGAGTGTACTTTTTGAAACACCCTGTACTTCTCCGTTCTCCCCGATGATCCAAAGCAACTTCCACCAAATCCGACCAATCCCATCCACCCCTCAAATCCGTGGACTCACCAGTATCGCATTGCCATCTATGGACGACTTGTTGCCCAACCGTAGCATACTTCAATATTTCGCCATCGATTTCATCCTTCCGTATCGTATACGTACACGTGGGCATGGGGAATGTCTGGGTCAATGTGGCCGTGGTCAGTGCGCTGAAGAAGATTCTCACTGCTATCATCAACATTGGACGTTGGGAATCAGCTTAGCAGGAAAAGGATCGGAGGATCTGAGGAGGGGACTGGAGCAATTTCATCCATCGCAAAGCAGTAGGACTGAGGAGGAAGGGATCGAGTGAAGGCTAGTGAGGGCGAGGATCGGATAGCGGAGCCAGCTAGTACCATTCGCTCGTTTTGGAGAGACATACACGAAGTAGGGAGTAGGTAATAATAATTAGTTTGCTTCCCGTCCGATGGAAACTTGTTTTCTCTCGTCCATATTGATTTTTTCCGCCAGCAAACAGCAAACAGGTGGGCGCCTAGGTAGCTAGCTCATAAATGCAAACAGAAGCTAGGTTAGCTTTGGGCAACCTAGACCAATCGCCAGTCAACCCCGAAGTTAGTTTGCTGTTGCAGTTGAGACAGGGACCCAAGGCAATTTGCATTGATCGCTTTCCTCACTGACCTGACTTCCAAAGCGGCGCTGACCGTTTTCTCTTCTTCGCGATAAGCACACCGGACATTGTACGCCCGATCGATTCCAGTGATAAATACGGGATGGAATGAGACGATGATCACCGTTGACATTTGCATACCGTGAGGACTGATCTGAAACATGCACGTGAGCGATCGATTGATTTGCTATCGATCGATCGGATCAATCGCAAATCATTCGAGTTTCCAGAACGCAATGGTAGGGAGCAATCGATGAAAAGTGTAAAGTGGGCGGCGCGGGGCGGCGGCACTCCCGGCCGCTTTACACTTCACCGCTGGTTCACTGTTGAATTTGCGGCGGTGGTGTACAGTCGGGTCAGTACTCAAACCATCGATCATTCATACTCACCATCCTTTGTCGTTGCATATCGCAAGCACCGTGAGGAATATTGATCAGAATCGTGGACGACGAAGATGTGGTATTGATCGTGGCATAATCGACCTTGCATTGTGGATCGACGTAATGGCCTTTGACGAATGTTTTCCCTCGGAATTGGTTCCTCGTACGGAAACGCATCTCCACATTGTCGCTGCCGCATTGCACTTCCGGATCGCCTGAAATCCGAGATGTTGACGGAGGGATGGAGCGAGGGAAAGGAGTATTACCAATTATGCCATTATCGATATCCGGGATTTGTGCGGCCATGATGGAAAGCTACAAGAGACGAGAAGTTGTTTGTTCAATGATTCCAATCGATGGAAAGTGTAAAGTGGAAACGGGCGGCGCAAGGCGGCGCCACTCCCACCCCTAGTCATTGTAGAATCTTTCAGCGGTGGTGAGCAGTCGGGCGAATACTTACTGAGTCCAAGACCAGAACTAACACTACGAACCAATCGATCGATAATCTCCCGATCATTCTAACATCCTACCTGGAGGACTACACTCATCGTTCCTTGGACCACCGACTATTCAGACACACTTTTCTAAGGTAAATGACCCAGAGAACTTGTTTCCAAGTCTTCCTCGCAAACATCATCGCTATGCGTCTCCAAATTCGAGCTACTTTGTCGAACCTCGTCGAAGACAATCGAAACTGTTTCGAAAAAAGGTTTTCAAGTGGGACAAAACAAAATTCGAAGGAAAAATCGACTCATTGGGCAGAGCGATTGAACTTTCCACGAATCTCAAGTAATAGAAGGAAGGATGGATGAAGGAGAGAATTCTATTCTTGGAGAAATGGTTCAATAAACCGTAAAGAAAAGAAAGGAGGTACTATTTTTGGTTCATTCGCTCAACAAAATGGGATGATCCGGGGGAACAGAGGGACGCCCGACCGGTTGGCGCTGAGGCAATCCGTCGAATGACCAGGGCGGCGACTTTGAAAGTGTAAAGTGAAACCGGGCGGCGCAGGGCGGCTGCCGTGCGCCGCCCTGCGCCGCCCGGTTTCACTTTACACTTTCGCCTGTTACCCTCGCGCGCCTAGCTTCACTCACGGTCATTGTTCAAACTTCCCTCGCGATGTACAGTCGGTCTAAGAACACTTCTCATAAATCAAAACGCTCCTTACCATAAAGTGCATCGAAATAATGACCAGCCCATAACCGAACCCAACCGATTGACTCGTCATCATTGACATTCCTCCTCTTCTTCCTCGTCCTCCTTCAACGTTCGACGACCACCGGCTTCCTTATCCGAAGAGGAATCAAACGGTGTTGCGGACCTTTACCAAATTCGTACCTAACTCTCTCTCTCCCTCTCTCTCGCGCCACCATCCGAGATTTTTCGGCAACCACCCACCCTTCTACTAAACCCCACCTGTAAACCGCCTCTCCTTAGAGTTCCCTCAATCCGACAGAAGGAACCCGTCCATCCCCCTCTCCTCCCGGTCCTCCCCGCTCGTCACCATCAATGGTTCGTCGGTTCAATGTCGAACGGCGACCATTTTCGGACTCGCATGGGCGAGTATCGGCGTCCTTCGAACTCCCCCCCCCCGTTTGTATTTGGGTATCGTTTTTGAGAAATGCGCCGGAAAAATAGCCAAGGTCATTTTCTCGCACCGCTAGCCACCGGTTTGCATTGTATACACACACATTTGTATACAAGCCTTCTTTTGGACTTTTAAGGAGATACTTTCGGGTTCGAAGGGAAAAGAAAAAAAGAATCATTTCACACCGACAAGGTTCCACAAACTTTTCACAAGGTTTTCCGCCCTCAAAATTTCGAATTGTGATTCATAATTCACACATTGCACACAAAATCACCAAGAGATCAAAGCGAAATAAGTTTTGGGGGAAAACTAGTCACACACACACACGTATGTCCAACCATTGACCCTAACTGACCACCCGACACAGCCTCCACCTACTCATGGAGACTTATTCATATTCGGATGATTGACTTATGAACGCGTCTCGTTTTGACGAATTTGAATTCATGCATACATACATACATACAATCCCAAAATGGGCGGACAAATTTCATTGACCGACCCTTTTCAACGATCGACTTCTTCTTCTTCTTCGCGGGTCGAAGAACTTGCCATCGAATCGCTGGGGAGGAGAATGGAAAGTTCGCCGGAGTGGACATTTAGGTCGTGTATGCTTGAGTAGAACAGCTTTCGACCAATCAGCGTCGACTCACGTGATTGACGCCACCCTTTCGTACTTTACACTCTGCCTTGGTTGAAAAAGGATGCACCACCATACTTTAGTAGAAAAACTAGGTGGTATTCAGTTTCGACCAATCAGCGCAGACTCACGTGACTGGCGCCGCCCTGCGCCGCCCTTACGCACTTTACACTCCGCATCAGTTGAGAAGGATATATCCCCATCCGCGTCAGTCTGTCTTTTGCGCTTGTCCTGAACGGTCGGTTTACACTTCAGCTTTTGTATTGCGGGAGTCAGTCAACTTTGTGAAACTGCAGCAACTGCCGAACGTGATGAATTGAGCGCGCACATTATACTCCCCGTCGTCTTTTTTTCCAAACGCTGCAAGGACAACGAAGGAACACAGTGAAAACGAATTGTTCTATCCGAACGAGGCAGTAGTTGTAAAAACTAGTCCCACAGATCGTCAGCGAGCGGCAAACGTCTTCTTCCTAATATGGAGTTGTTCGAACTGAATTCTGCGAGGATGCATTACGACGATTTCGAAGCTCGAATTGTTCGTTTGGAGGAAGAAATCCGATTGCTCAAATCCGATCGATCTTTGAGGAGAGGTAGGTCAATTTTGGTGTTGTAGGTATGACTGGTCTTGAGGTTAAGATACTGTATAGTCGGAGGATCCACTCTGGATCTACCCTGGAAAAGCGGTTACAGTAACCGGGATCCATGCGTGGTGTTGGATTACTGTAATCGATATTCCAGGGTGGATCCAGTGTGAATACTTTTACTGTACAGGTCGGAGGTTGTCTCATGGTTTAGTGCAGATACAGTCGGAGGATCTAGCCTGGATCCAGATTAGATATCGGATTACTGTAATCGCTATTCCAGGGTGGATCCAGGGTGGATCCTAAGACAACACCTGAGCCCTTAGAGAATAAGTAGGAGCCTAGTTTCTTCACAGACCGACTAACGACCTCCCTCGCGGACAACATCGCAGTGGTTGGTCTCCAGGAAATGCTGACCGGACGCCGAAGGTTCCTAAGATGGGTTTGGGCCATCCTCGTCGTCTTGGGTATTCTGGCTACGGGTTATTATGTCTACGCGGGTGCAAAGGAGTACTCGGAGGATCGCACGGTCACCAATGTGAGTATCCAGTGTCACTTCCTTGTTTTGGGAACCGGTTTAGTTTTTATCTTGTATGAGAGAAGAGAAAAGATTTTGACAGTGATGCATGAAATTAGTTGGGGTGCCAAAGTGAATTTGCGCCTTCATCGAATTTGCGATGAAGTTCGAATTGTCAACGATGCGTACGTTTAAAATTACACGCCACAACCTTCTGCGTAAAGCTTCGGCGAGAGCAGAAGTGTAAACCGACCGTTCTGGACAAGCGCAAAAAGACAGACTGACGCCGATGGGATGTATTCTTTCTCTTCGACTAAGGCAGAGTGTAAAGTGCTATAGGGCGACGCAATGTATGTGCCTGCCGCCGCCCTGCGCCGCCCTGTCTCGCACTTTACATTATACCCTTGTCGATGAGAAAGGATACATCCCCATCCGCGTCATTCTGCCTTTTGCGTTTGTCCAGAGCGGTCGGTTTACACTTCTGCTCTCGTTGAAGCGCTAATGGAAGGATTGAGGCGTAATTCATACTCACATGCTAATTCAATTTCAGTAGCTTTCTGCTTTGGCGGGTTTTTGAATATCCCGCCATTTTGCCATAAGAACATTTAAACCTAATCGATGCGTATATAAATAGGCTTATCTGTTGGTCCTTTAATGCTCCGTGAAGTTTCAGAAGAGCAGAAGTGTAAACCAACCATTCTGGTCAAGCGCAAAAGGCAGACACTGACGCCGATTGGGATCTATCCTTTCTCAACTGAGGCGGAGTGTAAAGTGCGACAAAGGCGGCGCAGGGCGGCACCAGTCACTTGACTCGTCGCTGATTGATATCCGCTGCAGTGGATCTCGCCTTTCAGGTAGCACTCCGTCGAAAACGTTCCTACCCGTACCCATCCCTCGTCATTTGCCCCGGTGGTGGATGGGTCGACGCCGAGAAAGCATACGCCGACGGTCTATCGAAGGAAGCTCTACGATACGCGATCGGCTACTTGGATCAATTCGTGGCCACCGACCAATCAATCAACATCAGCCGAGCTCGACGCGAATTTCAAGAATTCTACGATTCACGCAATTATTCGTCGCTATTGGAGTTTTACCGAAATATGACCGTCGATGCAGTACGAGCCGCGTCGATGGGCGATTTGGCCGATTTGGACAATTTTGCGGCCGCCTACTATTGCGATGGTTGCACCAACGAATCGCCGTCGATGGAGAAAGTGATCGTGGCCGATCTCGTGTGCTACGCGTTCGCGTTCCAACCGGCCGAAGCCAGATACGTGAACAGTCACAACACGCAGCAATTGATATTCCGAATGAAAAATCTCGACAACGGCATTATCCGATACACGCCCAATTGGTTCGCCTACTTGATGTCGAATCCGCGCGTCCTGCAGCCACAATTCTCGCCCATGGCCATCGAACGATACGCCGTGAATACGTTGAAGACGAGCCTGACCAATTTTGTCACATTGGAGAACGACGAGAGGAAATGTCTCAAACCCAAGGACGTACCCCGAGGATATTCGGCCGATCGATGCGCCGTGCGATGTTTGCACGAATTGCTCGCGCGTAAAGCCGGATGTGGAGTATTCTCGTATTCGGCCTACGACGAATTCGCGCATCCATCGCATTATTGTAATTATTTCGAATCGACGGTACCGAATATGAGTAATACCAGCTTCGGAGAATTCCTCGCGTCGCACGAAGGCGATATTCGACGATCGGACGCCGGAGCCGCGTGCGTCAAATCGTGTCCGCACGCGTGCGATCGACATATTTTTACGGCGACATTCGATACGAAATATCCGATCGCATTGGACGAGAACGGTTTGACGGCGAATGCGCGTGAGAAGAATTTCTCAATCGTCGTTATTCAAATCGATCATCAGGCGATCGCGCAAGACGGCGTCATGACGTTGACCGAGGTCAGTACGTATTCGTTCGCTACGTTGGTTAGTAATATCGGTGGTGTGCTAGGTAAGTGTCGTCGAGGTTCTGTAACAATCAGCCGTTGTCCTAGGACCGACCGTTCGCGACCAGAGATAATGTGCAGACTGAGCGGAGAGCGGGCGGAAACTGTAGAGCGAAGTGGTGCCGCCCTGCGCCGCCCGTTTTCACAGTTTACACTTCACTTTACACTGCAACATACAGACTACGAGGGTGAAGTGTAAAACAGAGCGTTGCCGCCCTGCGCCGCCCGTTTTGCACTTACACTCTGCCGCTTGGTCCGTCCGCTCGGCCCACCCGTCAGTGCTCGCGCGTGCTGTGCTGGCGAGCAGTCGCGCCGCGCAGTTACTCTCGTGTCTCACTCTGCGATTTCTCATGACTGATGTCTGTATGATGTACACTCAAAGCGACAGTCTCTCAAGCAAGGGGGTCCTGCTGGAATGAGTGTAAAGGACTGACTTCTAAAAATGTGACCAACCGTTTCAGGCATGTTCGTCGGTGCCACCGTTTTGACATTCTTCCAAGTTATCCTATGGGCGATCGATTATTTTTTGGATTACCGTCGTGAGAGGAAGAAGATTGTTACAAGATAACTGATGCCTGTCCGAAGTTCTCTTACTTGTGCTTGGCGATTAGAACATGTTGTCTGCAGGGTGCGCGATCAAGTTCTACGATTCTTCGATGAGGAAATTTTTGATCGATCATTCGCCTCCCTTCTTCTTCTAATCGATAAGAATACAGCTCGCTGCATTCCAAGTCCTTTTTTTATCTTCGAACTCTGCATCTGATCAGTTAACTCATTGTGACTATGAAATGAAGCCTAGATCCATCGGATACGAATGACATACTGCAGGGCACAGGAAAATGGATGTGCCGCGATCATTGGGCAATCCCTGATGACAATCAGCCAGTTTGGTGGATCGTCCGTCGGAACGACTGCGAACATGATCACCTTGACTCGACGCACGACCGACTGGATTCGGTCGAGGTCGGTCGCAAAGACCATCCGGATCTGATTTCAATGGAACGCTGATTCTAATCTGATGATTTTCTTCCTTTCCAGGAACGCTAATACTCGCAAATATTCGAACGATGATTTAAATCGCGATTATCGATCGATCGATGTTGGAATGAGTCCAATTTCTGCTTCGGTGGTTACTCATACTGACGGTTAGTTAATTGACCGTGAGGAAAGAAGCGGCGAGGGCAGATTATATATGGAGCGCGCTAGGTAAAAATGAAAGCCAAAAAAAACAACAAAAAAACAGACAAAAAGACAGGTCAAAACAGACATCAAATGTAGCAAACTTAGAAAAAGATCATGACAAAAATTGAAAAAATTCATGAAAAACATACCACACAGTCAATAATAAGCAACAAACGACGCGCAAATTTTTATTTCACGAATACTCGTAAGGAGATCTCGGAAATCAGACCTCTGACGACCTCAAAATTTTATTAATCGATCAATCAATCGATCGATCAATATTGGAATTGAAAACTCGGGCTATCGTCCGTGTTTCAATGCCGCTAATCCCGTTGGTCTTTCTCCACCGCCATTTGGGTTGCCGCCTCCATTCCCGTCGCTTTTCGATGCGTAGTCCGAGCAATATTTCGCGTATTCCGGATTGGGCGTGCTCATGTAAGGGAGCTCCGAGAAGGCCATGCAGAATCTGGAAAGGAGAAAGATTGCATTGTTAGTTGATCATCTATATCGATCGACAGAAGCAGGGTTTGTCACAGAAACAATCGTCAAAAACCAAGAACTTTGCTTTCACGCTCCAACGGAAAACTTTGAAGCCTTCTATCTCAAAAACCACAAAAGCAATTTCAAACTTCTTACATATCATTTTGTTGCTTTCTTCGAGATCTACAAGTTTTATGTTGAAACGTTTTCTCTATCTCTTATAGTTTGAGCTGTAGTGACACCAGAAGTTTGACCCCATTTGGCATTGTTCTTGTTTCCAAAATGGGGTCAAGTTTCAGATGGCTCTGCAGCGCGAACTGTCAGCGGCAGTGAAATATTATCAACATGGAAGTTGTAGATC
>JAQGCW010000569.1:0-10793 GCA_034700065.1 Mesodorylaimus bastiani | reverse complement strand
TATTTCTAAACTCATAAAATTTTTGTCAAATTCAAAAGAATTCATCAAAGAAGAAAAATGGCCGCCTCGAAATCGCCGACGATCACCGGAATCGCCGTTCCATCGTCGATTTCCGACATCGCCGAACTCCGTCTTCATCAAAGCTTATTGACCGTAAGTAGATTGTTTTTTTTCGTCTTTTTTTGTTTTAAAATTTGTTGTCTTTAGTTTGAAATGTTCGATTTTTATGATTTGGAACTACTGTAATTTCTTGTTTTTTTTTCGTTTTTCAGATTCTCCAAAATCGCGGAATGACCTCGCCGATTCCCTTACAAAAACATTTATGGCCGATTGTGATTCGCGGACGAAACGTCGTTTGCGTATCCAAATGTAAAACGGGCAAAACGTTGGGCTACATCGTTCCGTTGATCAATTCGGTGATCGATAAACAACAACAAGAATCGAAAGAAGACAAATCGAAAGAGTACGGTCCGATGGGGTTGATTTTGGTAAGTACTTTCTGGGTTTTTGTCGATTTTGAACGTTGCTGTTGCGCTTTTTATTCGTGTTTTTTTGGTTTGTCGGAAATTATCTTGGAAATTTTGGGCGGTCTGAGGTTCTTTTTCGTTTCTTGCTTTTGGTTTTTTCGGGTCATATCTCGCTTTTGGTGTTTTCCTGACTTTTCTTTTCTCACGTTTTGTCTTTTTGAGTCATTTGTTTCCCGCCTTCGTTTTTGGGTCCTCTGGCTTCCCGCTTTTGTCTTTTTTGTCTTTTTGCTTCCCCTTTTGCTTTTCGAGTCTATGTAGTATTTTTGTTTGTTTTTTTCATATTTATTCTCACCTTGCCTTTGTCTGTTTCCTTTTCCTTATCCTTATCCTTATCCTTTCTCGCTTTTGGTTTTCCTTTTCCTTTTCTTTTCTCGCTTTTGCTTTTTGAGTCCCTTGGTTTGTCGCTTTTGCTTTGGGTCTTTTTATTTACCCCTTTTGCTTTATCGGGTCTTTCTGTTTCCGCGTTTGTTTCTTTGCGATCCGCTTTTTGTTTTCCGTTTTCCATTCCTATCCCGCCGTTGTTTCTTCGGATCTTTCTTCCTTCTCGCCTTCGTTTTCTTTTTGCTCTGTTTATTTCCCGCCTTTGTTCTTCGGGTCGAATTTTGTTTCTCGCTTTTGGGTTTTTGGGTTTTTTCTTTCCCCGCTTTTGTTTTTATGTGGCTCCTTTTGGCTTCCCCTGTTGCTCCTTTGATTTTCTGTGCATCTTTGCGGTTTTTCATTTCAGCCGCTGATTTCTTGTTTCTTTCTTCTTCAGGTTCCAACCTCCGAGGTGGCAACGCAAATCGGAAAAATCTGTTCGCTATTGCTTCTATCGTCGCCCGGAGCCAAATGCGTCGTCTTGCACGCGGACGTTCCCGAATGCGAAACGTATTGCCGACTGTTGAACGGTTGCTCGATTCTGGTCACTACGCCTCGTGAATTGTCGAAAGTTTTGAATCCGCCGTCGAAGTCCGAAAGCGCTCGATTTTCGTACACGAATCTCCGTCGTCTATCGACATTCGTCATGGATGGAGCCGACATTTTATTGACCAAAAACGGCGAGCACATTACCGAAGTGCTCGGCGAGATTCGTTCGGCTTTGGCGTCGCGAAACACCGAACGAGGAGGTGGCTCGTCGAATTTTGTCCAATTCGTCGTGGCCGCTTCGAAATGGACGAAAGATGTCGGCGAATTTTACGAATCTTTGATTTCGTATCAAACGATTTTGATCAAAGGCGTCGGGTGTGAGGATTCGTGAAAAGAAGGATTGGATTGGTAGGAACCTCAGGTTATGTTCGCGGAATTCAGTGAATCTCTGTGTTTTGGGCCTTCGAAGGCGATAAAATGTTTCGTTGATTAGGATGTTGGCTC
Organism: Mesodorylaimus bastiani; assembly: GCA_034700065.1. NCBI lineage: Eukaryota > Metazoa > Nematoda > Enoplea > Dorylaimida > Dorylaimidae > Mesodorylaimus > Mesodorylaimus bastiani. Next base: position 8,916 of record JAQGCW010000569.1, on the reverse strand, counting down.
TATGTTTGATTTGTATGGGATTATTCCCGAAATATCTTCCTGGATCTTGGAAACTCGAAGCCTCTGTTGCTTCTTCGATTTCTGCCTTCTCGCTGTTGATGAACCTTTCCGTTTCAGATTTCAACGATTGCGCTTTGGTTCAAGATTTCGATATTCTGGATCAATAATCGAATCGAATGAATCATCCTAAATCGATCGCAATGGTTTTTGGATGCCATCGCCTGCTCCGTCGATCGTCCCGATCAACGACGACTCTGATCAATCGATATGCTTCGACGAAGATCGACAAGCAGCAACCACGTGAATACACACCTCGACGCACTCTCATGTACGTTCCGGCCGACGATGAGAAGAAGCTGTCGAAGATCGCCAATCTCCGAGCGGATTGTGTCGTATTGGAATGCGAAGACGGCGTGGCGATCAATCGGAAAGAAGAAGCTCGTCGGGGAACGATCAAATATTTACAAGATCATTCGTTAATCGATCAGGAACGACGGCGGCGTGGGGAAATCGGCGTCCGAGTGAACTCGTTGGCCAGCGGCCTATTGGACGAGGATATGCGAGCGTTGGGCGAGGCGCAACGTCATTTGCAAGCGCTGATGGTGCCCAAAGTGGATTCGGTCAGCGACGTACGACGTGTGTGGGAATTATTCGCCAAGTATTGCCCGTCCGTTCGTCGCCCGGTCAATTTGGTCGTTTGGATCGAAAGCGCACGCGCCCTGATCGATATGCCGCAAATTTTGTCGGCCGCTCAACATTTGCACGCGTATTCGCCGTTGCGTTTGGACGCCGCCGTATTCGGTTCGGACGATTTGTGCGCCGATTTGGGTGCCACACGATCGAAGGAAGCCGTAGAGTTGGCCTACGCCAGGCAGAAATTCCTATTGACATGCAAAGCGTACGGGATTCAAGCCATCGATATGGTATTCATCGATATCAAGGATACGGACGGGTTGCGGCGACAATGCGAGGAAGGACAACGAATGGGATTCACCGGTAAACAAGTCATACATCCGAGTCAAGTGCCCGTAGTTCAACGAGCGTTTCTGCCGCCGTCCGACAAAGTTCAATGGGCTCGCGAGTTGTTGAGCGAATTCGACGCGCACGAGAAATCGGGCAAAGGAGCGTTCGTATTCCGCGGTCACATGATCGACATGCCGTTGGTTCTGCAAGCGAGGAATATCGTACAAATGATCGAGAGGATCGGCGAATCGGAAACGGAGGCGAAGTGAGAATCTGATCGACGAGGCGATTATGTTGGTTTTGTATTTATACTTTGCGAATAGTAAAGTAGTTTCTTTCTGGAGCTCGTGGCTATGATTTTTGGGAGCCGTTCTTTTCGGTCTTCGATTTCGGAATCCATCTGTTCTGTTTCTGGTATTTGTTCGAGTGCATTTTTTCCGGACGTGTATGATCAAGTGCACCTTTTTTTCAGGCGATCATGATGACAACACCCACGAAGAGAACCGCCGGCCCACCGCCGGATCCGTTGTACGTGTTCAGCGAATTTAACGACGCTGTCAGTTCGATCAGTTTCGTGGAGCTCAACGGAAAACATTTTCTACTCACTGGCGATTTATCCGGCGAAATCAATTTGTGGAATCTGGACACGAGGAAATCGATTTGGAAATATCGAGGTAAGACTATGTTTTATTTGGTGATATCGGAGGTCTAATTTGAGTGTTTTTTTTCTTGCCAGAAACGGAAGCTTTGACTCAACCGTCGATCCAAGCCTGCGGAATGTGGTCTCGAGGAATCTGGACGCACGCTCGTGGTCAATCCGTTCGATTTTGGACGATCGAAGACGAATCGAAGGAACCGATCGAAACGGGTAAGCTGATCCTTTATTGGTTCGAGATTTGTCAAGGGGGAAATGGTTGATCCTTCCTTTTTCTTTGTAGTCTCCATCCCGTGCGCGCATATCGGATTCTGCGGCGCTTCAGTTCTTCCCGTGGATTCTATCGATCTCGTGGCGATTCCGGCCGATCAAAGCGATCGATACGCTATCAAGATATACGAATTGTCCGAAATGAGCGTCACATCGTCGGCCGAATTGAATTTCCGATCGGAATCCGGATCGCCGATGACCTGCGTATTGACACGGCTCGAAAATACGAACGATGGCGAATCGATCTTCGCCTTGATCGGATTCGAATCGGGAACCGTCGAATTGTGGCGAATCGAGCGAAGACGCCTGAGCGATTCGCGAATGATGTCCGAGAAGAAATTGGTTCGTGAATCGATTTTGGCCATGGATTTTTCGATCGAGCGACGTTTCGGAGTTTGCGTTTCGCCGGAGAAGACGATCGATACGTGGCGATTAGCGCAAGACGACGCGGATGGTCAGTTTCGGATCGAATTGATTGGGTCGCCGACTATTTCGATGCCGACCGCCGGTGCTGGCGCGGTTTCCATTCGGGACGATGCTCGTATTTTCGCCACCGGCGGATGGGACGGACGAATACGCGTGTTCGCTTGCAAGACGTCGAAACCGTTGGCGATATTGCAATTTCATCAAGAGACAATCAAGTGTTTGGCATTTTCGCATGGGAAAGTGAACGGACGTCGATTGTTGGCCGCCGGATCGAAAGATCGTTCGTTGAGTTTATGGTGTTTGTATAATGATTAGAGTAAGTGGCTTTCATTTCTGTTTTTTGTGTATTACATATGTGTGAATGAAGAGTACCGTACATACTCGACAGGCGGCGGAAGGCGAGAGTGGCGAGAGTGTAAAGTGCACTTAGGCCTAAGCGCACTTTACACTCTCGCTGGTCCAGTTCCAAGCCAGTGATGTCGAGTGCGCGGAAAAATTGGACCAAAGACGAAATTCTTGCCGAAGGAAAATGAAGACAAGGTGTCTAGGAAAATGAAAATTCAGAAGAACAAAAACTAGGGGAAACTGATTTAAAAACAAGGTGACATCCGTCGCGAGGTAACCATTTTCCATTTTCGCCCACTCACTCGCTCACTTGGAAAGGTCGTGGGTGGTGATTTTCGAGTTTGGCCGCGGTTGGTCGACGACAGAATAACAACAAGAAGAAGACGAACTTGTCACGTCTCAAACCTGCCGGGTCACCCGTTGAATTTACTCTTCGATTGACATAAATTTGTGTGGAAATGAGAGAAAGAAAACGAGGCCGAGAAGACGCCAAACTGGCCGATGAGACAAGTGACACAGTGTCCCCGCCTCTCTCGGGGCCGAGTGTTCTTCTCTTTGGACGACATCGAGGGTTTCGAGGAGAAGGATCCCATCAGTGAATAAGTTTCACATTCGTCGAGGGAGAGTGATCGAGTGCGAAGACGATGGCATCGTGGTGGACAAGTTTGACGGCGTTTTGTATCCTCGTTGGTGAGTGAACGGTGAAGCCTTGGGGATTCAGCGAGGTCCAGGATGGTTCAGGGAGGTCCAGGAGCCATGATTCCTGCGGGGAGGGTTCAAGTAGGGTACAGGAAGGTTCATGATGGTCCTGCGAGGTCCAGGATGATCCAGGATGGTTCCAGCTTGGTCCAAGGAGGTCCAGGAGCCATGATCCCTGCGGGTTCGAGGATCGCAATGAGCCAAAGTGTGTCTGTCTCTTCAGGATTAGCACATTCACTTTTCCTGTTGAACGACGGTGAATTGGACGCGGAGATCCGACGTGTGCGGAGGTGAGTGATCGAGGACTCCCAAGGACCTTGGATTGCACTCCAGGAAGGCCGGGACTGGCCTCTGGCTTCTCTTTAGTACTTACCGTTCGATAAATGAAGTCTTACTTCTCCAGGCAAGCCAACGAGACCGACGAAGATGGCAATACGAAATGTGTCGTCAGGCATTTGAAAGATATCGAATCGAAATTGGAGAAAGCTCTACCGCCGGAGAAGAATGTGAGCAAGGCGGCATCGTTGGCCAAACCACATCAGATCTTCAGCAATGCCGATCCGAATACAGTGGTCAAGTTTTGCGCGTAAGTTGGCGAAGATTTCTGGATTAGTTGGGGCTGATCGGTAACCAGGAAAGCGCCAGGATCAAATTGTGATCGGAGGATCCACCGCGGATACTCCATGGGAAAGCGGATACAGTAATCCCACGGTGGATCCACTCTGGAACTGCGGTTACAGTAACCGAGATTCACCACGGATCCAGAGTGGATCATCCGACTGTAGTTTGATGCTTGCAGTCAGGACTCCTGATTGCCACCTCCAGAATTCTGGACTGCAATCCAGGACTCCTGTATTGCACTCCAGAAGGGCCAGGACTGGGCTTCTCGGGAGTAACCAGCAGTGAGAGGACGGAAAGCTACATCCATTCTCGTTCCATCAGGATCTACAAGGCCCAGAGGACTCGTCTGGCGGCGTGCGGTGATTCGGAGATAAAATCGTTCGCCGCCAAAGCTTTGGCCATTGTCGATTTCGTTTGCATCGATCGCTATGAAGGTGAGTGTGCTGGAGACACAGGCCGGGAGGTGGTGCCCGTTGGGTTCTGGAGCCACCGGGTCCGGTCTGCGAGGTGCCTGTCAGGCACCTTGCAGACCGGACCTGGCGGGCCTCGAGGCGTCAAGTCCGTGAATCTGACGGCCGTGATGTTTCAGATTTCATCGCCGCTTTCCCGTGTATTCAAAAAGTGGATAAGCAAATGGACGCTATTTGCCAGAAGAACTGTTCGGAATTCGAAGCGGCCGCCGAGAAGCTCAACACCGCGGGAGCTGCGGTGGTGAAAAAGTTCTCACCTCGCGAGATCAAGGAGCTCTTCGCCGATAGTTGCTCGTAAGACCCTGTTTTTATGTCGTTGCCCTCGTTCGCAATGATCCACCGCGGATCCAGCCGGGGAAAGCGGTTACAGTAATCCGATCCACGGTGGATCGTTCGCCTACAGTTTGAACCCTAACCGATCACGAAACACAATCTCCTTCCCGATTTCCCATGCAGATACGTCAGCTGCTTTACGGATTGTCAGAAACCGACGTTGGAGAGCCAGTGCGGCTCGAAAGTGTTGGAATTGGAGATGAGCGCGATCGGAGTTACGTTCAGGAACTTGGACGAGATGATGAGCAACTCGTCGGCGGCCAACTTGTGGCCTCGCGAATGCAAACCGCTCACATCGATGGGTGTTCACGAGCGACAGAAATTGAAGGAGGAGGCGGCGGCAGCCGCCGCGGCCGCGGCTGCTCAACCTGCGGTGATTCCGGCCAGTCCGATTGGTAACTCGAGCGTTGTTGGTAATTCCACTTCGATCAGTCAACCGGCTGCTGCTCCGATCCAACCCGTCCCGGTTGCTCATCGAGTGTCCGCGGAGTCCAAGAACGGAACCGCTCCAGAAGTAGGAGCAACCGCAGCCGCTGCCGTAGCTCCACAAGCCAAACCCGTCGCCGTCGTCCCCGCGGTCGTCCCGTCGACCGCCAACTCGACCGCTCCATCGGCGCCTACGAAACCGATTCCGATCGCCGCTGGCAACGGGACGGCTCGCGCTCGCACCCGATTGCGTACGGCTCATAGGAATTGATACGATCGACTTCCAAATATGGTCTTACTTAGGAATCATTTATAATTGCTTCATTGGATCATTGAATAAAGTATACGAATGTTGTATTGGTTGAGGGTCGATCTGTAGGATAGATCCATGCCGACAATCAGTTTCGATTCGAACTTACCGTTAGATAAAAAAAATTGGGACAATACGGCACCGCACGACCGCTCGACTCGACAGACAAAACGTAAAATGACTGGCCGACGGTGAGGGAGAGCACCCTCGCGTGAAAGTGTAAAGTGCGCCTGGTCACGTGACTCTGCGGCAGCCAATCGGATGCGAGGAATCGCACTTTACACTGCGCGCGGCCACCCAAGACACCCGAGCGTCCACTCGACGGCTCAGTCGCTGTTTGTGCTCTCGTCGAGCGAAGTCGGATCGGATCGACGCTCTCTCGCCCCTCCTCGTCGACAATGCACGTGCAACACGTTCGTTTCCCGTCGTCGTCTTCTTCGTCGTTGATCGTTTCCGATTCGCCGATCGTCGACTTCTCGCTGATGTTGTTCGTCACCTTGGCCATTCTCGCCACCATCGTGCTGATCGTCGTCGGATGCGCCGCCTGCGGATGCTCGAAAGGAAAGAGGAAGCGAAAGGCTAACCAAGGAGAAGATCCGGTAAGTACGTTTTTTTTTTGGTTATTGTTTTTGTTCGTTTTTGTGTTCTGTTTCTTGGAGAGTTATAAATGCTTGTAATTCTTGTTTTTCAGGCTACCGGTTCGGGAACGGGATCTCTGCTCGATTTGGACGCGGATTCTCGGTTGAAAACGCTCGACTTGCCGTCGAAACGGAACGCCGCCGCCGGATCCGAAGTCAAAACCGACAAGAAGGTGCAATTACAATACGTGAACGTTCCGTCGGACCAGTTGAAATTCTGGGATGGCACCTCGCCGAAGTTCAATTATATCGAGGTCAAGGGCTACAGCGGGCCGGACATTGAGCAACGGTGAGTGAATGAGGGCGTTTCGGTTTATTTCGGGGTTGTTTTTTTTTTAGTAGTCTATCTTGGTCCTTGGAGGTTCGGGTTCGAATAATCTTGTAACGAGTCTTTCCTCTTTCAGAGAAGTCCAATTAGCGCCGGAGAAACCGTCGCCCGGACCGTTCGGAGTCGCGTTATCAGGTAAGAGAGATTTTTCTCGCTTCTCGTCTTCTGTGTACTAATCGTGTGTCTTCTTTCCAGGACCGAAGACCGCCGCATCGTTGCCGAAGAAGAGTCAAGTCGAAGCTCCGAAAGGTCTCCATCACACGCCGAAAGATCTCGTCGGCGTCGAGGAACCGTTGCCGCCGAAACCGATCGCCGCCGTGTGAAATGTGTTGGTCTCCGAATGTCGATGAATGAATCTCGTGATCGAATTCGTGATTCCATATGCATTGAACGTATGTTTTCTTTCTCTCGATTTTTGTGTCGTGTCAGTTTGTTTGCTCGAATCTCGTTCGTTTTGGTGTGATTGTGTGGGTGTCGTTGTTTTGGTGTCGAGCTAAAGCTACGCGCGTGTGTTTCCATTTACTGTATCTTCGAAGCGAATTTTCTCGCTCTCGTGCTTCTTTTGGCAACATTCGTGTGGGGAGGCTTTTCTCCGAAAATGGCTCGTTTCGTGGGATTAGGAATTGGGTGAGCGAGGAGAATCTTCTTCTCGGGGACGATGATAAAGATGCGGACGGGCGAAGGCATTGCGAGAGGTCATTTCACGGGTATCTGGACGGATAAATCTATGCGCGGCGATCCAAACAGTCTCCTCCTCATCGGTTCTTTGTTGTCGAGAACACTCGGACAACACTTTCCTAAGTCCTCGGGGGGGATTTCGAGTCCAACCCAAAATTTTCCCGGTGGCTTTAGGGGGAACGGAGAGTGGTCGTTTCATAAAATGTCGTTAAAGAAAATGTCCGTATATGTATAATCAAAAAAGGGGCGGCGGCGAGGGTTGGAAGGCGGCGCGGCCTATTTCGAGAAGAGGATGAACGCGTTTTGGATCGACGATTATTCTCTGCCAAAACGAGAGTGAGTGAGAGAGGGGCAAGGATTTTTAAGCAGACGATTAGCGAGAGTGCAATTGGCATCCGATGGGTTCAGGGTTACGGAGCTATGGGTTCGGGGGGACGGGGGAAGGGGGGATCCGAGGAGTGTCCGTTCGAGCGAGCTTCAATGATCCCGCTTTTCGTCCAGAGGAGGGTCTCAATTTTTATTTTTATCAGTCTCAAAGATCATCGACTCGGGGGTTTCGAACGCGGCCCGTCCCGGCTTACGCAATGAATGAAAATTCGATAACGTTTCCGAGATTTTTGAGGACCATTGGTTTAGAAAATGCGCGTTTTCGGTCGGGCGGTTCTCGGGCTGCCCGGCCGAGGCTCCGGGGCTCTCGGTCGGTCGGTAATCGAGGAGACCCTAGAGCCGCATAAAGCCAAATTCCGCGCCTTATCGCCCGTCAGTCAGTTGGACGCGCGTGGACGCAAGACCGTCCATCGAGGATTTGCGAGAAGTGGCCGCTTGAAAAATTTCGACTCGAATTCGTCAACGTGACACTCGGGGGGCGTTCGGGCATTACCAGATTTGGACACATCGGCCCCCCCGTATAAGACGTTGGACGGAAGAGGAGGAGGAGGAGGAAGCCTACTACGAGCTTCTTATCTCACTCTCCGAGAGGACGTATCATCGGTCATTTCGCGAGGCCCCGCGTGTCCGGTGATCAAATACTACTTTTCTCGTTTTACCCGCCGGCTAATGTCGGCTTTCGCATCTCACGTTGCCAAAACAAGTCCCGAGTGACGGGGAGAACGAAGAGTACGCGAGGATTACTGTAAGAAAGGAGAGTACGTATCGGTCGAAGAAAGGAGCTCACGAAGTAGCAGGGGAAGGAGGTCAATCGGGATTCTGACGGTCTTGCGGACGGATCTCGGTATCTCGAGGTCTGGAGAGCCACGGCGGACCGAACGGTCCGCCGAACCAGCCGCCCGAGGGTCGACCGCTCAGCTGTGTCCGAGGAACCGCATGCATACCGGAGTCCTCTCCACTCCACGATCCAATACAGTAACCCACCGGCGGAAGGGAGAAATACAAAAGAGGCAATATACGCTGGATAAGTGATCGGGCGAAACGAGGTGCCGCTCATGGCGATACTCCCGACGAGTCTCCCCCGAAAAGGGCAACGAGCATTCATTCGGTTTCGGAAAACCGGATTTCCCACAAACCATATTCGTCCACCGACCGATCAGCGTCCAAGAAAACGCCGCCCTTGTCTCTTAGACTCTTTTTCAAAAAAAGCCCCATGCATTTTATCACTCGGATATAAAAACGACGGCGAAGTGAAGAGAGAAATTTCTCTCTCGAAAACGTGCCAAAGCAAAACGAAAGAGAGCATTTACGACACTTTGTGTGTTTCATTGTCGAATGCGTTTACGAGCAGTCGCTCCCCTCCGTCC
>JAQGCW010000568.1:0-10801 GCA_034700065.1 Mesodorylaimus bastiani | reverse complement strand
AGGCGAAATACAAATTCAACTCTTTTCTTTCCAGCCTCACAACGCGGCGGTCGTCCGAGTCCTCGCGATCTCACCCGTTTTCTCCTCGGCTCACCGACGGCTGTCACCAACGATCGAGTCAACTCGTTGACTCTTCAATTCGGCCAATTCGTCGTTCATGATATCCTCAAAACTTCGCCGATGGACGGCCGATCGTGTCAAGGTTGTACGGAACAGACTGGCCGTTGTGCGCCGATCCAGAATCGCGCCGATGATCCGCACTGTAGCGGCCAGGCGTGTTGTCAAACCTTCACCCGGTCGGCCCCAGTTTGCAATACCGGTACTGGCTCGACACCCCGGTCCCAGCTGAACGTGGTCACAGCCTATTTGGACGGGTCCGTTGTTTACGGGCAATCGGTGCCCGATTCGGACGGGTTGAGGAACGCGCAATTCTTGAGGACGACATCGTTTAATGGAATGACTTTCCTACCGTTCGATACAAGCAAGTGTACGAGTGCATCGACGTGTTTCGTGGATTTTACGGCAGGCGATGACCGGCATTCGATTTTCTTGGCACTGACCGCGTTGCAAGTGTTGTGGATGCGAGAGCATAATCGAGTGGCTGGCGCGTTGCAAGGGTTGAATCCGTCGTGGAATTCGGATCGATTGTTCCAGGAAGCGAGGAAGATCGTGGCTGCTGAGATACAGGTGAGTTACGATGTTCCAGGCTCAGTTTGACTGTTTTCGCTGTTATAGCCTGGTCTCGATGGTGGTTTTGAGTGTTAAAAGATTACAAAAGAGTTCAGTTGTGAATATGGTCCCTGTAATTCAATATGGATATGGTCCCTCAAATAATGATGCGTGACCATATCAAAATTGGAATAGGAGGGAGTCCTTATCACCACAGACATTTTGAGTTCTGCAGAATTCGCTTTTAGAGGAGTTCCATATCTCAAGTAGATCATGACCAAATGGGACCATATCCGCATCATTTCAGGGGTCATATCCATATTGAAATCAGACTGACAATATCCAAACCTAATCTACAGGAATGCGGTCCCTCAAATTGTAATGTGGATATGGTCCCTCTTAGTCATGTTCTATTCGCGCTATGATAATCCGCATTTGAAAATACTCCAGGCTCTGTGCCTAGTTTCAGTACGGGTATGGTCCCTCAAAATTAACAGAGAAACCATATCCAAAATCTGAACTAGAGGGAGCCCATGTTACCATATATATATATCGAGTTCAATATGGATATGGTCCCTATCGCTCATGATCTAATGGAGATGTGAAACTCCGTTAAAAAAGATTTGGATATGGGGCCACAGAACATTTTTTGAGAAACCTTGTCCAAATTGAACCTGGAGGGCCCACATCCACGTTGAACCAAGAGGGACCGTATCCATATTGAACCTAGAGGGACCATATCCATATCTAAAGCTTGTGAGCACCCATTTTCAGGCGATCGCCTACAAGGAATGGCTGCCCAAACTGCTCGGCAGCGCGTTCAATGTAGCCGTGCCCACCTATCGCGGTTACCAATCGGGCGTCGATCCATCGGTGGCCAACGAATTCGCCCACGCAGCCATGCGATTCGGCCACGGCCTGATTCAAGAGTTCTTCAATCGAGCCGATGGTTCGGGACGATTCCTCGGAACCATGCCATTTATCGAGGGTGTTCTGAAACCGCAGAAACTCCTCTTCGAGGGCGGGATCGACCCGGTATTGCGCGGATTGACCACGATGCCGTTGAAATTCCCCCAACGATTCACCACGTCGGTGACCGAGAAAGTGTTCGGTAGTCAAGATCTGGCGGCGTTGAATATTCAGAGGGGACGCGATGTGGGATTGCCGAGTTACAACGAGATGCGCGAGTTTTGTCAATTGAGGCGTGCCGCCACCTTCGATGATTTGAGCGGAGAGATCACGGACGCTGGGATTCGGACGAATATGCAGCAACTTTATGGGAGTCCGGGTGAGTCATGTCTTGGGCTTCCGTGGGTCCTAGGAACTGTATATGTAGTTGCGGTTTAGGGCTCGCACACTTTTGAAGAATCTCTACCATGGGTTTTGGGAAGGAGTGATGGTGCCTTTTATGCAATGGTTTGGCAATGGCCGGAGATTATGATCCAGAGGGACCATATCCATATCAGAACTTGAAGGTCCATATCCATATCAGAACTATGGGATCATATCATCACAATTACAGGGATCCTATCCGTATCATAATTGACACTTATATTGATACTGATAATTTATCTCAAGCCAACCGTTTACCAGCGCGTATAAAGGCAGAGGCATACACGAAAAAGGGGCACGACAAGGGTAAGAAAAGAGGGACCATATCTATATCAGAAACTGGAGGGACCATATCCACATCAGAACTGTGGGGATCATATCAAGATAATTAATTGTAGGGATCATTATTCACATCATAACTAGAGGGACCTTATCCATATCAGAACTAGAGGGACCATATCCATATCAGGAGTGGAGGGACCATATCCGCATGAATGCTAGGTTACATACTTGCATAGTTTTAAGCTGGAATGGTAATATTCAAATGGTATCTGCAGCGACCAGATCAATATCAGAACTTCTGGGACGAAATCCATATCAAACCAACAGCTAGCTGAGAACCAAGTCGGAATCATATCCATAGATGAATTAGAGGATCATATAAAAATCTAAACCCCAGGAACATGCATGTTAATAAAACTAGAGGAACCATATCCAAATCTGACAATCATGGACCATATCACTTTCTAAACCAGAAGATCTACGTCCATATCAGAACCATACACATGTACGTTAAACTAGGGGTCAGTCCCAAAGCAGGCCTCCGGGGGCCATATCCAAACTAAGAACCTCAGGGGCCATATTCATATCAAAACTGTTTTTTAAACTTCAGATAACATCGATTTCTACGTTGGGGCCATCTCGGAGACCCCGGTTTCGGGCGGCATGATCGGCCCAACATTGGCGTGCGTCGTTGGTAATCAATTCCAGAGAATCCGAGATGGCGATAGGTAAGCTAAATTACACTTAGGATCATCACTCTTCTCTTTGCCTGAATTTACAAATGCATTCATCTATTTCTTAGATTCTGGTTCCAAAACCCGTCCTCATTCACGCCAGCACAATTGGCCGAGCTGGAACGCGTGAGCATGTCGAGAATAATGTGCGACAATGGCGATAGTATCCAAACGATGCCGGTCGATGCGTTCCAATTCACGAGTTCGGCGCAATTCTGCAGCGCCATACCGTCGATGGATCTTAGACCGTGGACAGAGTAGATTTCAAATAGGACATGGTATTTTTTAAAACAATGACGAATGGACATATCAGAAACATTGAGAAGAAAACAGGTCGTTTTTAAACCTTGGGTGCTCCGATCGGGTCTCTGATTTTACTGGTTTTTTTTAAATAATATTAGTAACTTTGAACCGTATCAATAATCACTTTTTTATTATTTTTTTAAAACTATTTCATCATTGTCAATCACTGTCATGTGTTGGCTGATCACTGTCAATCGATATGTTACATATTATTTCGGACATGGCACTACGGAGGGGATAGAGTTGCTGCATAATGCGTTATTAGAGATAGGTGTGATATTTTTTTAAAATTATACCCGTGTAATTTAACGATAAATTTCGAATTCTGATATGGCTGAAATGTCAAAGTCATTTAGATTGTCTAAGACTAAAGAATAATAAAATAAATCCGAATGAAATGAGTTGAATGAAATTCGCACGATGTTGGTATATTAGTACTGTTATAATACGCTTGACCCTACAGAGACTCGCCAAATCGAATCGTAAGCACATAACCAAAACTGAACCGGAGGGACATACCCTCTCATGGGGAAAGCGGGGATGTACAGTATTAGTGGACCTCCCCATGTTCCTCTGGTCCAATATTGGTTATGGTCCCTATAGCTTTGAAATGGATATTGACCGTCAAGTTTTGATATGGACATGGTCCCTCAAGTTCGTGTATGGCTAGGGTACCATAAGTTCTGATATTGAGAGGGACCCTCATGCTGTGATATAATAGGGTCCCTCAAGTTTTGATATGGATATCGTCGCTCTAATTTTAAATTCGAGACGGTCTTTGTAGTTCTGACCAGAATACAGGTCCTTTCGTTCTTAGTTTAATATTGTTCCCTAGGTTGATTTTGGTTATGGACCCTGTCGCCTTGATGTGGATACAGCCCCTATGATTCTTATATGGCTGTTCCTATGTTTGATATGGTCTTTGTTTCTGATATACAGTATATACGGACCCTACGTTTATGAATATGTCCCTCTAGTCTTGATGGATATGGTCCCTCTAGCTCTGATAAGTGTACGGCCCCTTAAGTTTTGGCTGTTGTGATGGCTCTCATTCAATCTGCGCATAACAAGAAAACCTGCATTTCTCCCCAAGAACCAATTCTCACAAAACGAAAGTCCTCACAAATTCATCGATCACATTCTCCTTGATCATATCGCAAATACCTCCGCCGATAACCAACGGGAATTTGTGACTGATCGTCTCGCGGATACCATTGCCACCATCCTCCTTGCCTCCACGACGAACCACCTCGACCCGAGGCATCGGTTCGTTGAACACTATCCGACATTGGAACGCGTCAGCAACAGCCAGTGCTATACGATTATCGCCAGTGTCGATCAGCCGTACAGACCACGACGCACGTGCACCCGTCCACGAAGTGATCGCCTCCAATCGATCGATCCGCTTTCCGAATACTTTCGACCTATCTCGAATCGTACGTTTGAACTCGGCGATCGCTTCGATCGCATTCAAATCTAACTCGCCACGAATCAGATCCGGTTGGACAAGATCGTAGCTGAGTCGCGGAAGTCCAGGATCACCACTGGCGCCGCTGAATTTGGTGAACCGGATGTTCTTCGCGCTGACAATAGAATCTGGGTCCGCGTTAAGCACGGGTTTCTTCCGAAAGGGGTCCGACGTGCGATGGAGTGCCAGTCCGCGAAGACCGGTGCCCAGTTCGTAGACGAGGGCGAGGTCGAGATTGGGCCGTTGGGCCAGGAGGCGGTCGACGAGAGTTTGAGAGTGCGCGGTATTTGCACATAGGCAAAGGAAGAAAAAGACGGAGGTGATGAGGTAGAGGGTCATCCTTTTTCGAATATAGGTACACTTGAATATCATGTGATTGGAAAAGTGATCAAGCATCTGATCGCAACGAGCTTGTGCGCGCTACAGACTTTTATATTCAGATACACTGAATGCTTACCTATCCTTGCTAAGTTTAAGTTTTCGTTTCTTGGCTTCACCGAGGTGTGCACAACTGATGACTTCCACAATAAATTTAATGTTCTCATTGACGAAGAACTGATGGTGGTTCCATGTATCTGCTTTTGCATCTGTTCCAGTGGCAAATAGAGGTGTATGTACACTTTTCGTGCGTGTGTAGCAGACAATGGAAAACTAGAAGCTTCATCTCTAGTTTTGTAATTTGTACAGCTGTCAGTGTAGCGAAAGTTTTAAAATCAGTCAAATTGCGGCAATAGACAATAACTAAAACTGAACCAGAGTGACAAACCCTCCCACGAGGGACATAGGGACGTGTCTCTGGTTCAATGTTGGCTTTCTTCATTATAGCTCTAATATGGACACAGTCGTTGTTGTTGTGATATTGATATGATCCCTCTAGTTCTAGCTGTTGTAATGGTTCTCATATTTACCATGTTATTAGAGAACGAAAGGGATCGTATCCCGATCAGAACTACAATGACTGTATCGAATATAGAATTAGAGCGACCATATCCACATCGAAAGTTGAGGGATCCTGTTCATATCAGAACCAGAGGGACCGTATCAGAGCCAGAATGAGGATATGAGCCCTATAATAACTGCGTCGACTATATCAAAGCCAATAAGAGGGGTCCATCTCCAGAGGTGAGTTGCAGGAACCATATAATCTGCGACCACTCTACCTGTACGTAGACGCCCATAATTTATCGAGGATCTGCTGCCGTACCTATCTGATGGAACCCGACTAACTCGATTAATTTCTCGATTCTATTTGCACCAACGTAGCTCCGCCGTTCAGGAATCTAATAAACCTTCCTCCGGATCTTTTGTTTCTCCTTGATTAGTGTCTGTTCAGCTCTTAATTAAGTCCGCTTTTTCCGTCATACAAATGTCGGAATTGGATGGAAACTGTATCCATACAGGAGCTACAACGACCTACTGAATAAAGAACTAAAGGGGTCATATCCATATTAAACCTTAAGGGAACCTATCCATATCAAAATATGAGGGAACCTATCCATGTCAGAACTTGAGGGACGCTACCCATATTCAAATTTTGAAGGACACCGTCCATTTTAAAACTTGTAGGACGCCGTCTAAACCAGAACTTGTTGTAAGCACCGAAGCACGTCAAAAAACCGCAGCAAAAAGACCGCACGACAAAAGATCGCAGAAATATAAGACCGCATACCAAAATCTTTAAATTCATTTATAGGTTACAAAAGGAGCAAAGTAAGAATGACTTGAAAATCGAACAGTACAATGCTGGAAGAGCACCGCCGAATGGTCGCCCATTGTATCAAAATTTGAAGGAACAGCTAAAGATGGTCGTCGATCGCTATCACAACACCGATTTGATCGATTACCTTCGTGGCGTGACGCATATTTACAATTTCTAGGATGTTTGTATATTTGACTAAACCGTTTGTTCTTTTTTTGAAATTTGAGAATGATGATTGAGTGAGACTAAGTGACATTGACATTAATGACATTCTAATTTGACATTAGTTTAGCGCGGTAATTAAACTTTTTAAGGACATAAATCTTGCGGTCTTTGGTCCCTGCGGTCTTATATTTTGCGATCTTTTATTCCTGCGGTCTAACGATTTGCGGTCTTTTAGTCTTGCGTTCTTTTATTTTGTGGTCTTTATACTGCGGTCTTATGTCGTGCGGTCTTTTGACGGACTTTTGTATGGATATGGTCCCTTCAGTTTGATGTGCTGTCTAGTTCTGATGCAGCAGCTGATGCTCCTCATATCAGAACTAGAAGAATCATACCATGTCGAAACTGGATTTCCTCTGGATATGGTCCCTTCAGTTATATGTGTTTTCAAAGTTCTGATACCGCAGCTAATGTTCACCATGTCATAACTGGAGGGACCAGGTCCATATCAGCACTGCTTGACTCTTCATATCGTTCAAAAATGTTACTTCTGGTTTTGCTAAGTGTGACCACTTCTAATATGGATATGGGCCCTCGTGTTCTGATATGATGAAGGAGCATGAGGTAAACCTTTGTGGTGCATGTTTCTAGATGCGCTTTCTTCTGATGTGAAAATGGTCCCGCATCAATCTCACAGAGATATGATATGGTATGCACTCTGTAGTTTTGGTATATGTCTGGCTCAGATATGAAAACGGTACCCCCAGCTACGACCTATCGGGAACACCTCCTTTGTTGGTATCATAAACGCGGGGACCGTTTCCATATCAGTTTCATGTTGGTGTGGTCACTGGGTTTTGATACTGGGTGTCCTTGTATATCCACATATCCATACCAAATCAAGAGGGAGCACAGACATATAGACATTCATCTATGGATATGATCCGATTATGCGATGTGTGATGACGCAGTGGTTTCCCTTCGCTTCACACGACTAGGTATATGGTTCGAATCCCACTCTCCCCTCGTTTTTCCGACTTCGTGCCAGCCTGTGGGTGTTAACTTTATGAAAAGGTCAAGAAAGTCGTTGTTCTTCTCGAACGGCTGACGTGTTCAGACGCAGGTGGAAATAAAGGAAAAGAGCACGAAATCCTTTGGCGATAATTATCTTGGTCTTTTATAAAAACTAGGCTCTCCTTGACGACAAACTTGTGCGTGACTTGAGTCGTTGAACAATCAAGGCATGGCATTAGGAAGTTCGTAAAGATTCCCTGACATCACCCTCATCATCTGAAACCGTCGGAAGCCGGTGTCCATATTCCTTTATCAATTGCCCAAGCGTCCAAACGATGAATTTAACGGAAGCCGCCACCCTGTACGCATATCAAGCGCCGGCCCTAATTGCATGGATCATTGGTTGCACCCTGGCCGCGGTGTGCAACTTCGTTTTCATTTGGGTCGTCTACCGTAGCGAGAAATTTCATGCCAAAAGCAACTACATCGTGTGCACGTTGTGCGCGGCCGAAATATTTCAATCGTTCGGTTGGACTTGGTCGGCGAGCAAACGGCTGATCTATTACGACTATAATTGGCCGGACGCTATCAGTCAACTGGCCTGCGTAGCCCAAATCCTACCGATCAACGCGTTCCAACGCACCGTCGAATGTGTAACCATCGCTTTGTCGCGCGATCGATTCATGGCATTATCGTTTCCCATATTTTACCGCCGAACCAGCGCTACGCGTTACTTGTTCGTCGTGAATACGATTTGTTGCTCCGTGGGTCTCGTGGTCGCTCTTGTGGCGTTTTTCGACGTGGATCCGGCCGGTAAGATGCTAAAAGCTTGCACTTTAGCCAGCGCGCTAGGTGTCAGATACCAATGGTTCCAGTACGTTCTACAAAGCGTCCAAGCGTCGTTGGCCGCCGCCTTGGACCTCGGCACATTGATCTTATTATGGCGACGCATATGTGCGATTCGCCGATTGCCAATTACCGTGCAACGCGAGGAGCGGAAAAAGTTGGAATTGGGAACATTCCGCACGCTTTTGGTTATCGCGTTGCTTTATATAGTAGGATACGTCTTGAGTGCAATATACGGCGTTTTTTTGTTATATTTGGATAAGGAGACCGATATACGATTGGCGCCGGCTTCGACGTTGATTCCGATCGTTAATTCGGCCTCGCATTTGTTCGTCTATTTGCTGATGAGTAAGACGTTTCGCGTTGAGTTCAAGAAGGTTTTCGGATTCGGCGAGAATACGATACTCGTACAAGCGCTATAATTATTTAGGTGCGTGTGAAACATTGTCTGCTATGAGCGCGAGCGTGTGTGTTCGTTGATGAAATTGTCTGCTGAAGGCGCGAGAAGTTGGTTGATCGTTCACGCGGGTAGCAGACGAGTTTCGTGTGATCTGGCGCCAATAGCAGACAATTCGCATTGCGTGATTGGGTTTGATGTTCCTAAACACAAGAGTCTGCTGAACATCTTTGGTTTATTGTTAATGTAGCCATCCGCGCTTGAGAGCTATCCATATGACCCCTTCGTTTGACATCGGTTTCCGGCTAGCTGCGAGGAGAACAAATGGCTGACGAACTGCCAGGGGAAGAAAGGGCACGGAGCTTATTGGGCGCTCCAGTCCTAAGCCGTCTTACCAAATGGACGTGTTCAGCCAGGAAATAACGAGCAGATGTTCGCCAGAAGATGGTCGGAGAACGAGATGGACGAACAGAGGGAAAGAGGCGAAAGGGAAGAGAGGGGTCTGGATTCACCGGGACTGGCTGAGCATCCTCGTTGTATAGACGTGCGTTCTGTATGGCGGGTTTAGTTTATCGGGTGTTTTGATTTTACCTTTGATTTCACGTCAGAAGGCGGCACTATTTTAAACAACTGTTTTATGGTCCTTCTTTTTAATTTTAATTCAAAGAAGGACCATAAAACAGGTTTTGTAACACTGAAAAGTGCTACGGTTTTTCTACTGACCATTCGAGACAGAAGCGATGGCGAAAATCGGCAGTTTATCAATTTTGGTTCTGCAAGCGATCGTGATTGTGCAATGCGCAATAGTGTCCATTGATATCAGTAAATTGAAAGTGATTCGGAAAGTACCGAAGGAATTCCTAAGTGTTACGATGGACATTGGCCTGATTCGGAGGAAATGGGACGGAATCGATTGGAGGTACGTATGAATCGTCCATAAAATCGGACCTTGTCTCTTTTTAATTATCTTTGTTGACAATCTGTAAAAGAGGTTTCTGCTCGGGGTGATGATTTATGCACATTTGTGTTGATGGTACAGTTCACTATGACAGTCATGCGTATGACACTATGACACCGTGACATTGGCACTATGAATACATACTACTACAGTGATGTGTATCGAAGTGTACGATACAGATAGTGTTGATATAGATATCTATA
This sequence comes from Mesodorylaimus bastiani, assembly GCA_034700065.1. Classification (NCBI taxonomy): domain Eukaryota; kingdom Metazoa; phylum Nematoda; class Enoplea; order Dorylaimida; family Dorylaimidae; genus Mesodorylaimus; species Mesodorylaimus bastiani. The sequence goes on along the minus strand of JAQGCW010000568.1, from coordinate 734 downwards.
TCTACAGTATATCTGTATATAATAGATATCTATATCTTTAAGATCTACATCTATATCTATATTTTTTTCGACCTTTTAAAAAAAGATGAATGGTTGAACATCTGCAAATGCACCGTCAAAGTTACTCAACGTTGCAAGGGCTATCTTTTCAGAAATCTAGATCTATATCTATATCTCTATCTTTGAGCGGCGAGATACTGATTTAAGATATAGATTTTTCATCTAGCAGTTTTCACTTTACACGTTTTAAATCTTTCCGCGTTTATGCTGCTTATGTCAAAATTTCCTTATTTTTGTTGCTAAAATTTCAAAAGTTTGCAAAATCTTGCAAAAGTTTCTTACTTATTTTTTTATTCAGAGTGTGGATCGATTGATTTCGTTTTTCATTTTCATTTTGCTGTTTTTGAGTGTCCATATGCTTTTTGCGTTCCCTATACTGTGTTAACCCTCTATTGGGCGGAGATTTTCGACTTTGTTTCTCACGGTTAGAAATCAATATTCAAAGTAGATATTTGTAATCTACGCTAAATGCATATACCGGTATGGCAAAATTATCCCTCTAGCTCAAAAAAAGTTTTTTGTGTCCCAAGGGGGACCAAGCACAACCTTTTTACTGACCGGCCGATCGATCAAAAATTCCACGGGGGGCCAAGCACTTTTATTGAGCAGCCGATCAGAGAACTTTTCAAAGTTTTTTTCGACCTTTTAAAAAAAGATGAATGGTTGAACATCTG
>JAQGCW010000567.1:0-10805 GCA_034700065.1 Mesodorylaimus bastiani | reverse complement strand
TTCTTTTGATTCTAATAATGCCTGATTTCAGCTATCCATGCCGATGGTCCGGTGTTCATGAAGGATTTCCGAGCGTATCGAATTTGGAAACGATGGCGCAGCGTGTGGTGGACGATTTGTGGCGAGCGATTAGCAGTCAATATGGACAAGAGGTACGCGTTTGTATACCGTTTGTATTGTGATGAGATGAGTGAAAATGACGATCGATCGTCTTTCAGGACGACAAGGCGCCGGACGATGAATCCAGTTCGCTCCTTTCGACTCAGTGGAGCTTCATCGGCGAAATCTGCAAGAAATTCGTTGGGCGTCACGGTGTGCTGGAATCGATATTGACTAACGCGCAGAAATCGACCGGCGGCGTCATCGCTTTGGACGCGGCAGCTTCGTCAGGATTGACTTCGATCATGGTAAGCAATGCAATTTGAATGTTTTATGGTTCGAGTTGTGTCAATTCGATTCAGTTTGGTTTTTAAACGACATGTTCTTTTGAATCGTTTTCAGGCAGAAGTGGCGACGATTGCGAAGGACAACCAACAGAAGTATGGCACACCGATCGTTTGGTTTTCGGACGCATTGCGTGGACAATCGAATGCGATCGATTCGATTCATTATTTGTACGACTATTTGGCGATGATCGTCGGGAAGGAACGTCAGACTTTGTCGGCAAGCGCGAGGTAAGCTGACGGTTTTTTTTCATTCTGTGTCGAATTTTCAATAACTTTCGATTTCAGTGTCACCAAGGATATGTGGACAGAAACAATCAACACCTTGGTGGCCGACGGATACCGCCTCGTATTTATTCTGGACGGACTTCCTTCTCATCAGCTAGAATGGATTGTTGAAGCAACTCAATCCGTGAGTAGACTATCTTGAATTTTTGACTCATTGAGGGACTGAAGACAAGTTCTCGTTTTCAGAAAGCTGTCTTCATCGTCTCATCACGTGATAACGCTACTCTAATTTCGGCGTCGGAGAAATCGGGAACGAAGATCACTCGAATCTTGGTCGGTGGCTTGGATCGATCAGACAGTGCTTCGATGGTTAGAAAGATTCTCGCCGGATTCGGAAAACGGATGGATGAATCGGCGTTCAATAGTCAGGTGAGTGCATGTTCCATGGTTGACATTTTACTGGGCGATTTTCATGAATCGAGTTTATTGATGGCTTTGTCGAAATTTTCTTTTTTAGATGAGGACGCTACTCTCGAAACGCGACGCGGACAAACCGTCGTATTTAATTGCCGCCTGCGAATACCTTCGGCTTTATGCGGTCTCAGAAAAGGTGAGCAGTCTGTTTTTCGTTAATTTGGTATTTATATGATTGTTATTTCGTTTTAGCTCGGTCCGCTTCTTCTACGATTGCCATCAACGATGGACGCGTTAGCGAAAATGGTCTTGACTCACGCAGAGAAAGATCACGGGTCGGAATTGATCGCTGCCTTGCTGGCCTTCGTGGTGTATAATGACGGAGGTAAGTGGTATTTTTTATTTTTTTGTCTGGTGGTGCTTTGATAAGGTTTACATGGAGAGACTTTCGTTTCTAGAACTCTCCACGGAGGACCTATACCAATTATGCGCCATGGCGATGGCCTCCAAAATTAGTCGGAAAAATCAGCCGGCGTATCGTCGCCTGCCGTATTTGAGCTTCCTCTTTGGATTCAATGCGTTGAGGATTATTTTACGAGAACAGGAAGTTGACAGGTAAGTTTTAATTCAAACGTTTTTACATATGAGCATGATGTATATGAAGGTTCACCACTTTCAGAAGGAAGACGTGGTCCATTGCGAGCGCCAGCATCGCAGCACTTGTCAAAATACAAGCGAAACGAAACGGATGCGACCAGAAGAAGTTTACGAAACTCGCGGCAGGTAAGAATTTTTGATCGGCTTTCCTGCACAAAATCTATCAGTTACTTTTAGATTACTACTGGAATGCGTGCGATCCGAATGGCGATATGCAATTTGCTGGGCTGAATCGTCACAATTGCGTTGGATTTTTGAAGAATTTGGTAAGACATCGTGTTTTTTAATCGGATTGTTAGTAGCTGAAGGATTTTTTCTCGATTTCAGATCGAACTGGGCGAATGGGAACGCGTTTGTGAGGCTTTATCATCGTTGAATTTGATCAAGAAATCGTTCGAACTCGGATTCGCTTCCAGTTTGATGGTATATCGAAATCCAGTGGCGAAAAGTAAGTGGAACTTATGGCTTAATATTTGACTCGACGAATTTGAAGAATCTGCTCGTTTTCAGATCTCGAGCAGCTGAAAATGTTATCCGAATGGGACCGTGTGTTATTTTCAGACGTTTCGAAATTCCTCTCGCGAAATTGCGAATTCTTGACGAGGTGAATTCCTAATTGGGTTTCGTTTCTGCTTAGTATTACTTACCTTTTTTCGGTTTTAGATATCCTCGCCTCGTTGATCAACAGTTCATGAACGAACCGCAAGCCAGCGCCGTTGGAATTCTCGCATCCAACTACGCCGAAAACCAACAACACAGCATCGTGCGATGGGAAAATAAGCCGGAGCTCCATTCGTATTGCGATCGATCGATCAAATTCGATGATGGAATGGTAAGAAGCTTCGTTTTCTCTTGATTCTTTGTAAATCTTGAATACAATATTTTCTAGACTGTGCGTTCGGTGGCCGTTTCGCCCAACGGTCGATTGGCTGCGATCGCTGTGGAATGCGTGACGAAGGTTTTCGATTTCGCGAGCGGTCAGGTACGTCGTTTTTTAAGTTACTTTCGCGTTCGCTTTGCACATATGAATTTGGCTCGCCTTTCAGGAGTTGCACGGATTCATCGGTCATCAGGATGTGATTAACGATGTGAGATTCTTGGACAATTCGATACTTTGCACTTGCGGGGACGACGGGATGGTAATCTTTTGGGATACGGAGGATAAAGTGAAGTAAGTTTTTCGTTTTCTAAAATAGTTTTTGTCGTACTGATTTCGAATTTTGCAGATTGACAACACTGGAGGGTCACACCGGCCACGTCAGCATGTGCATCCCGTTCTTCGTGAATCGATCGTTCGATTTGATCACGGTCGGTTGGGATTCGAGCATCCGTCTATGGAAACGATCGACTGGCAAAGCGTACGAGGTCATCACGACGAATCCTGCGAGGTGAGTGATTGAAGTTTTCATGTAATTTTTGAGTTCTTTGAGACGTAATGCATCGCATTTTCCATATACAGCCCGATCAATTGCGTCGATAAACATCCGGTCGAATCTATCGTCGTCACTGGACATTGGAATGGAACGTTGATGATTTATTGCGTTGGTCCGAGTTCACGGAAAGCAGTAAGTTCACACTCATTGACTAAGTATTCTCGGGCGCCAGGGACTAAGTATTCTCGAGCGGGCGCCAGGCTTGCCTCCAACGGATCCACCACCAGGCTTGTTAAAGAACTTTTTTCCTTTTCAGGTTTTGCGCGGTCACAAATGCGCCGTGCGATCGGTGGCTTATTACAATAACGGTATGTTTATCGCCTCGGCCAGTTTCGATGGCGAAGTTCGGTTGTGGTCGGCCGAGTACGGGACTACGGTCGGCAGTTTCGTCGGACACCTGGCTCCGGTCAATCGAATCGTTTTGACAAAAGATTATTTGATATCGGCCGCCGACGATTGCGCCATAAAGCTCTGGGCGCCGACGTTGGGCCGAATGCGAGGATTGGTATCGAGCGGCGAAATGGAACGGAAAACGTCTGGCGCTGCTTCGACTTGCGCATTGACGCCGGATGGAAAATTCGCGGCCATCGGATATTCCAGTCACGACGTGGCTCTGTATTGTTTGGCGGATAAGAGTAAGTCGAGTTTTCATTTTATTTTGGTTGAACAGTCTAAACTTTCGTCTGGGTTCCTGCGAAGTCTAAACTGTTTCTTCTGTTGCAGATCGGATCGTCTGGACTCGTACGATGAGCAGCAGTGTTCAACGAATTCGGTTCATTCCTTATCCGAAGGCGGTAATGGTCGCGTGTCGTTCATCGGTTCAGGTAAGCGGGATATTATTTTCATATTCTTTTCTGGATAAATGAAGTTCTGTGGTTTTTAGCTTCTGAATTTCGAAACGGGCGAAATCGTGCAAACATTCATCAGCGGACACGGTAATGTGCATTGCGCCGAGTGTTCGTCGACCGTCGCAATAGTGGCACATAACGATGGCGCTTTATGTTTCTATTCGCTATTGCTTGGTGGAAAGCAAAAGAGGTACGCTGTTTTTGTCTTTGGTTTCTCAGATTCGAATTTGCAACGTTCCGATTTGGCCTTTCAGTCGCGAACCCTGCGCCATCGTGTTTTCTTCGGAAGGATCGATCACCGACTGCACGCTGAATAACGATGCAACGTTATTGGCGACTGTGGCGACTGATAAGGTAAGCAAAACTTTTTCTGAAGCTTTCTGGTCCTTTACTTTTCGCTTTCTCTTTTTCAGAGCTTGTCGCTTTGGAAAATCAGCGATATCCTTTGCAAAAAGACCACACTCCCCATGAAAATTTTCTCGCGCTGCCACGGTGAATGGATATCGGCCTGCGCTTGGTCGAATACGAAGGCTATCATCGTAAGTTTTTCTTTTTGCTATCTTTCTGTGGTTTGAGGTATTCCATTTGCTTTTGAAATTTCAGGCGACAGCATCGACCGATTGCACCGTCAAGCTTTGGGACGTCCGAGGTAACGGCGAAGAACCATTGGTAACGTTGAATGGACACTCGGCGCCGGTTATTGGAGTCAAGATGAGGGTAAGAATTGTTTCTCCATTTTGCCGTTTGCTTGGTATTCAGTGAGAGGACTGTTTCAGCGAGGATGCATCGTGACGGCTTCGTTGGACGGAACGGTGGCCGTTTGGTCGCACAAAGGCGTGTTGGTTACGCAATTACAAACAGCTTTGCGAGAGCGACCGACATCGTTGGATTTCTTATTGGACTTGTCGGAGTTCGGGAGTGCCGAAGGTGAGTGATTTGGTCGCGATTGGTAGGCGATTAGTCTGTTAATGCACTTGGTTGATTTTTAGAAGAACGATCGTGGGCGGAAATGATGGAAGAAGAGGAATCTGGCGCAGGAGGCAATGAGGGCACATTCGATTTGGCGAGAATGCAAAATTCGATCATCGCCGTATGCTACGATAATGGGAATTGCCGTTTGTGGAATCCATTTTTGGTAAGTTTCCGATTGAATTTTTTTCTTTTGCTGTGTTTCTTCTCGTGATTTTGCTGGCGTTCGTTATTTCTCGGACTTTATTGACATTCTGCTTTCAGGGCGATGAACGAATCTCGTTGATCAATCATTCGGAACGAGTTTTCGCTTTGGACACGACGGTTTCTGGATCCGATTTGCGTTTCGTCAGTGGCGGAGCCGACGGATGTTTCAATACGTGGACAATCGGGCTCGAGCAAGTTCAAAATCGAGAGGCGGCGCCGGTTCATCGCGGTTCGGTCACCTGCATCTCGACGAGTCCTAATGGACGACTGATCGCCAGCGGAGGAACGTAAGTACCTGCATTTGATTCTTTTAGTTGGGTTTTGCATTTTGGAGATTGACAAACACCCTTTTTCAGCGACGGACGTTTGACAACTGCGAGACAATCGGATGACCTAGAATTTGGGCCACCGTTCATTTGGGACGCTCACGAGAAGGCGATCAGCGGATCGGTTTGGTTGGACGATTCGTTATTGATCAGTGGAGGCGAGGACGGCATGCTGAAGATTTGGATGGTCAATGAAGACGAGGAGGCTTATGCTTCCAGGTAAGCTATTTACGGAATTGAGACTTTTGCGAGAAGTCTATTATGTATTCTTTTTCAGAAGCATTGCCGAATTGCCTTTTGGTCAACCGATTGTGGCAATCGGACTCCATACTTCCGAAGATGACACGCTGATCGTGGCGTTGTGGAACGGCGAGTTGGCCAAAGTGCGGTTCGAAAAGGTGTCCAAATTGCTCGCAGTTAAATCAACCATCACGAGGTACGTTCACTTTCTGTTTTATTACTCATCGCTTTACTGATTCGTTGGTTTTCTTCTTAGCTTTGCCACGATTCGGAGCATTTGTAATTTCGGATTCAAGACGTATGCAGCATCGTCCGATCGAGCCGAGGATACTGTGGCGTTCGAGCAAAACGGAATGGTCGTGTTCCCAGCCACGAGTTCGCTCGGTCAAATCGGTTCGTCCGTGATCCGAGGGACGGACGGAGGCGAAGTTATCGCCTGTTCGATCAATGGCGAGGAGGAGTTTAGGATCAAGGTGCGTTTCTCATCTGTCTGACCTTTGGTTTACAGGGTCTCTGGGTCCTAGAGTGTTGGCTTTTGGTTCCACATAAATCTCCATCATCATTCTTTTTTCAGGCTCACACTTCGGCGGTGACTGGAGTTTGCCCAATTTGGATTCGAGATAAGGATGGCATTCATTTCGCCACGGCTTCTAAGGATTCGTTCGTACGATTATGGAAGAAGGTCGAGTCCGTGAAACTGGTAAGCAATCTTTTCATCGTTTCTGATCTCAAATTCGTTTGGCACAACTTGACTTTCTGACGCCAAATTCTGTTTCAGATCGGACTTTGGCGAGCACCAGCGCCGTTGACCTGCATGACTTCGTCGGTCGGTGGCAAGTTGTGGTGTGGCGATGCGTTGGGTCGAATTTACGAATTGAACGTTTTGTAAGTACGCACGTCGTAGAGCTTTTCTTATTCGAGTGATAAAAATCGAGTTTTACTATATTATTTTATATATTCACTAGAATCCGGTCACTTTTACTGTTAGTTTCCATTTCCACTTTTAGTCATTGTTTGCGAGTTTGTATTTTTTTTTTGTATGACACGGGTGACTGGACGCCGGAGAAAATTGAATTATTCAATGGAAGTTAATAATGGCGATATTTTGTGCGACATAAATTAGGCTTTTTACGACGAGAGTGGATACTGTCGGGTCGAATAAGTCCAGACCCGAAGCGGTATCTCTGTGACAACTCTCGAAAATGGGGGCCACGACGGGCGGGCGAGCGGGTGGGGGTGCATCACGCACAGAGTGTCCTAGTTCTATCGAATGACATGAGAATGAAGTTTACCAGATTATACATTGACGACAGGACCACAGAGCGATAGGCGCATAGTTTTGAAAAATGTCTAGAATTGGGGATTTCCATTATTGGAGGACATTTTTCTTTGAGAAGTATTTCGTAGGATAGGACTTGTTCGGGGGTGTAGGTGTGCTGATCATCCATGCGAGAGATTGACCACTGGTCAACATCGGACTGGACTGACGGGCGGGCGGGCAGTAGTACTTACATAGACAATCCATTTTACGGGTGTTCGCATCATTTGAAACGGAACCGTTCTGTCGGCGCGTTGAGAAGAAGAATTTTCTCTCAGAGTACAGAGTAATCACACTCGATTGCGTTCGAGATTCCGGGAGGGATTTTCGACGAAATAAGAAGTGAAGAGAAGAAGGAGGAGGGGCGAAGTTGAAGTCCTTTTTCGTCGAAAATTCAGTTCGACGGTTTTTGAAAACGGACGCCCGAGAGAAGAGAAGAGAGACCTCCCTCCCACTCCTCCCCTTATAGAGCACTATATACCATCTTCGTCCATATAAGGTCCGAACGAGAGCCCCCTAGAGCGGTGGTTGAGCCTCCTTATTTTTGGGATTCGTCTTCTATTACGAGTATTTTTTGTCGTCGTTGACACTTTTCGTGCGTCTGTTTATTCGCGCCAAGATATTTTGATCAATGGATCGAGATTCGACAAGGAGGTTTATGTTCCTTTGCGTGCTGGCTTGTCTGGCAGGTAAGCGACTTTGTGTTTTAGTGATTTGCAGTTGGTGAATTGATACAGTTGTTCGTGGATCGATAGTTTAGGCCAGATAAACTTTTTGACTGAGTGGTTGATCGGATTCAAGAAGGATGGAGTACAATGAGTGAGATTAGAACAAGATTTGGTTATTTATGGGCATGTTAGATTCAAATTATCTTCAAGTTGCATTTCATCGCTGCGAGACTCCAGAATTTGTCATAAGCAGCTTAGTTCAGATTGTGCGCTTATTTATATTATGCGAGTTAAAGATATTGATAAAGTTCAAACATCTCATTTAGTTTCGTTAGATTCAAGAGTTTGAATTATGAATTCCTATTCAAAGTTAAGTGAAATACTCCAAGCACGACAAGTTTAATTTATTTATGCCTGCATTCGCACCTCAACCATCGCAAAATAAAGATCTCATCGCAAGATTCATGAATTCTATCGCTGTTTTTGAAAATCCACTAAACCTTTACTTTCACCAGCGCCATTCTAAAATCTACCTAATCATCCCTGCTGTCTCTCATTGACCTCTTTCCCATGATTCATTACCTTCTCTCCATACATCTTGCATACTTTTCTTTCGCCCCTGTTATCAAAACTGAAAGGTCAAAATCGTTTTCATAAAATTTTTGCACAAAAACTATAAAATATCTAAAGAGAGTTTTCGGGGGTAGATATTCAAAATTTGAAAAAGAACTCAATAAATATCTCATTGTGGAGAAATGGCCTTTGGGCAGGAACTTGAGCGAGTGGGAGTTTGGGGAGTTTGGATAATAAGGCGTATAGGATTTCTTAGAATCGAGGTCGAATAAGGGATTGAGGAAGGGCTTCCCCATAGTTGAGTCAATTTAAAAAGGGGGCGTCGTGAGAAATTTTGAGGTGAGCAGTCGGGTTCTCCTTCCGCGAATAGGTGAAACTTTTTTCTTGCGTGTGTGTATTTTCGTCAAACTTTTTGCGCATCCCAGAGAAAGAGGGTTAGACTTAATTTTTGGTTCGGGGTCTACTTTTCACCAAATAAGGATGCACGAAAAATAACGATGACACATCTTCGGCAGAGGTAATGGAGCGTGAGGAAAACAGATTCGGAACATGCGGGGGCTCTCCGTGTGAGTTAGTGAATTCTTTCGACGCCCGGGGCAGTTTTCCTTTTGAGCTTTCACTCGGAACCGAACATTTTCGAAGAGGGTTGACTGTGTTTGAATTTCCCCCAGAGAACAGATTAGTGAATGTCATCCGATCGAGGTGGGGGAACCGACTGGTCTGTAGGGCGATCGGACGAAAAGGGCATGTGAGTAGGGAATTCGCGCTCTCATAATCTGCATTGCGTATCGAAAGGGAGTACAGCGCGCGGGCAGGTTTCGTTCTGACACCACGTTTATTAGAGCATATACGGCGAAAACGGGATCGGGCGGTCGGTATAACGTCTCGGGAAATGAAATGAGCGCACTTACGTCAGGACTAATGACACTTTCCCGAAAATTTCTCGCCCGATGTTTTTCCATTCTCCCCCCAGCGATTCCGGGAGTTCTCGTTTAGGTTAGTGGGTCTATTACATAGGAATCTGTCCGACCGACGAGTGAAGAAGTTGGCCACGATTGTGTCCCCCTTGTTTTCACGTGGGTCCCGTTCGTGCATTCCGTTCGAGTCCGATTGATTCGATGATGCTCGCGAGTCCGTATCGTCTTCATTTCGAAGAGCCAACAGACGTGGGGGGTTGGGTTGGTTTCAACGAAAAAGAAAAAGAAAGTCACGCGGATCAACTTCTAGGAAAGGACTTAGGTGAAGTGGAACGAGGAAACGTCGTCGAAGTGGAAAGCAACGGATCTCCGGAAAGTTACGACCGATAAAAACAGTACACACAAAACATGTTCGGAAGTGGTCAGCAAGAGATAAAAAAACGGAGGCGGGTTCTATAGGCCGAGAAAAGGGGAGGATTGAGAATGACACGGGAGGAAGATTAGGGTCAAACAAAAGTCGGATGATTCACAGCGGATCCACTAGCGGTTACAGTAATCCAAATCCGCTCTGGATGCCCGGTGGATCCGAGGACTATAGTTTGACTGGATCAACAGGATTGAGAGTGAAACTAAATGAATCGATTCTTGTTTCAGGTGTGAGTCATGCACAGAAAGCGGCAGTCGGCACTCCGAAATCGGTAGCAGTGGCGAGTCCTCAACAGAAAGCTCCAGTACCAGCTCAACCCGCCGCGCAACCGCCCGTTGGCGCCCAAGAAACCGCCGAGGAGGATGCGGCCGACGAAGCCGCCGAGTCCGGTGTCCCGGTGCAGGTGAAGCTCGGATCCACACCGATCAATCCGATCAATCCGAAGGCGGCGACCGCCGGTGCTCCGAAGGCGCCCGTCACACTCCCGCCGATCGAGGATGCCGAGGAGGAAGAGACGGAAGCAGCTACTCAGGCACCTCCACAGGCGAAAGGAGCGCCGAAAGCCGCCACGGTTGGTGGGAAGTCACTTCCCAAAGCAACCGCAGCACCAGTGAATCCGGACGATGAAGAAGCGGACGAAGACGTCCCGGCCGGAACCCAACCCCCGACGAAACCCGGAAAAGCCAAAGCCACGGCCCCGTCTCAGGAGGAAGAAGAGGAGAGCGCGGAGGAACCACCGAGCGCCTCGCCCCTCTCCAAGAAACCCATCGTCGCTGCTGCCAAGCCCGCCGTGCCGTTGGTCAAGGCCACCGCGGCTCCCGTCGGTCAGGACGGTTCCGCCGAGGGGAGCGCGGAATCCGGCGAGGCCGAATTGGTTCCCGAAGACCAACCAATCGCCTACAACAAGTCGATCGCCGTCTTACCAATTGGAAATGCGACGAAAGAAGTACCGGCGAAGAGCTTAGTCGCGGCGCAAGGACTTCCCCCGAAGACGAACGGAACACAAATCGCCAAGGCACTGCCCTCGGACGAAGAAGAAGAGAGTGGCGAAGAAGAAGTTGAACCTACCACGATTCAAGCCAAGAAGGGAACCACCGCGAAACCGAAAGCCGCTCCATCCAAAGTGCCAGTGTCCGC
>JAQGCW010000566.1:0-10810 GCA_034700065.1 Mesodorylaimus bastiani | reverse complement strand
AAAAATACTGAAAAAGTGTGCTTAAAAACCCGCGACAGACATCAATGAAGGAAAATTCCGCTAATGAGCAGAGTGAAATTTAATTACGTCAAAGAGGACAAAATCGATCGATGATGGCTGAAGCTTATGTTAGAGAAAACGGGCATAATTATTTATATGACGAAGAACCACAAAAGATGGAGATGAGATGGCACTATTTTTAAAATGGCACACTTTCAAAAAATCTGAGATGCACCTGGAATAACTGAAACCATGGTCGATATAGGAATGCAATGTGTTTGGCGTCTCAGCCTGTCAACGGCTTTATCGACTGGGCTACTTGCTATCAAAAGATCGCTGGCGATTTTTGTAACTCTTGATGTCACAAGGCTCTGTAAACTACTCATGATCCCAATTTGTTTCACTGAAAATTGGCGCTGTATAGACACTGCCCGTCTATTTGCTAACCGTTCTTCAAAAGTCTTATGCACAAAGTCTCAGACCTCGAAGACAGCTATAAGTTGAAGGCAGCTCCTTAGCACTTGCGAGATACTTCTGATGTTGAATTCTTTTCTGACTGCAAGAATGACCAGAAAATTCAAATTATTGAGTGCCCCCACTGGCGTTAGGTCTCACAAGGAGCTATCCCAAAGTGTTCCTTGTGTTGATAATAATTTTGATCAGAAGCAGGGAAAACTGGTGCAAGGCTAGGGGCGTAATGATACAAAATAGGAACTCGGGGATTACCCTTGTCACTGGGCAGAACTTTATAGCCGACAGGAACTGCAGCCTCAATCAAAGAAACACACACAAACACACCTAATGAGGTTCCAAATCAAAATTACAGCATGTGTTCATTCCTGGATGTACCCATATATGTCCCCTATGTATTAAGCAGAGAAATTTTTCTGGCCCACAGCTGGTATGGCGCAGGCGAATTGTTGTTTGGTCAGACCGGGGCGCAAAAGTTCAAATTTTTGACTTTCGCGCGCAATAACTTAACACTCGAGTGAGCTAGAATAATATTAAAATAAGCATTCTATTTCTCATTCAATTCTGCGTTGAACAGTATGTTTCTGGTCTGATTCGATTGCTGGATCGTGAGGTATCTTCATTATCGCCCAAGGTGGTTCTGGGCCAAAATGAGCATGTCCAAAAATACATCGAGATATTTTAAAAATCGACGGTGCGTTTTCAGCCTTAAAGAGACCCATTGGGAACACCTCCCAGATGGGTTCTATCGATTCCACGGATAAAACAGGGGGTCAAATTTTTTAGGGGGACAACCTTGGGTCGAAGCTCACAGAAACCCTGTCTTGAATGAAAACTGTGCTGATGGGAATGAAACTGGTGAAGAAATATATTGGAGTGCAAAATTCAGATAACCCAAGGGACTTCGACTGTTGAGATTCAACGACTTTTGTTTGGAAAAGTACGGTTTCATCGACTTTCGAACTATTTTGTTGTGAAGGTTATGTATTAATTAATGACGTATTAATGTTACATATCATATTTTTAGCTCCGTTAAAATCTTTTAGCCAGCAATCTCACCTTGCAATCGTCTCAACACGGCCACTTCCATTTTCAATACTTGTTTACTAGCTTTACTCGACTCGACTTTGACCGCCACTAATTCCATACTATTCTGTAAATCCACCGCCTCGTAAATTTCCCCGAAACCTCCGCCGCCCATTTTGAATCGAATTTTCCATCGTTCACGAATCATTTGTCCGGGTTGCAAGATTTCCGCTTCACTCGAGCTCGTCATTTCTACGTATTTCTGTTTACAGTTTCACGATCGAATCTGGCGAAATAATTTCTCGTTTAAAATTAAACTTCAAGGTCTCGAATCAATTTTTGGTAGTTTTTGTGATGTTTGAAGTGATATACTTCAATGAATCATAGAAAAATTCCTCAAATGGTCCAGAATTCGACGAAACGCGGCCATTTTTTAAATATTTTCTTTGGATAAATAAATACTAGGAACTATAATTTTTGGCCAATTTTACTTTATAACGGTGTAGAGATGCACTGGATGGCGAAATCATACGAATATCGATTTTTCCTCGAATGCGGTTCATGCAGACAATTATAATAATTCAGCCGCTTATAACAATTAAGGTGAAATCCGGGCGGTAAATTTGAAATTTGTCGGAGACACCTTGACCTCGTTCAAAATAGATTTCCTGAAACATGAACGGTATGGATACAAATAAGAAAGGTATGACTCATGAAATCTAGGTAAGATGTCCAAGGGCCACAAAAATAATTGGGCCAATGACCCCGGGCATTGGTCAGGCGTTAATCGCCTTTCGTAAATCCCTCAACGGTGGTCTCCAGGGCTCTTTCGTCCAGGTCGACTGCCCAGCAAGGTGGTGGTCGATTATAACCAATCCGCGCTGGACTCGAATTGGGAACGAAGCCACCTGTCTCTCAATTAGCTAATAAGACCTTTCGATCGAAATGAGCCCCCTCGCAGTCACCACTGGAGGATTTAGGGGGGTCGTTAAAACAGATCGAAAGATGACCGAGGGTTTCCTTGACCGAAAAGCTTCCATTAGGAAAGGAGAAGAAAGCGAGAATTTCGGCACTAAACCACCCCCAGCGGTCTTCCAGAGCGATCGATTTTCCGGAGAGAAGCGCTCGGTGAAAACATCAAGTTTTGATGTTAGCTGAGACACACTAGCAGCTCTATATATAGGAAGGAGAGACTAGTTTTCGTGGTTCGTCGGGCGAGAACTCGGTCCACTGGACGATGGTGGTAGTGGTGGGCCTGAGTAAATAAGAGACAGTCTCTCTCTCTCTTAGCTAGATAGGGAGTGAACGGAGGAAAGCTACAATTACTTGTAAAGGAAAACGCGACGAGAGAGAGAGCAGCAGAAAGTCCGAGTGAGCACGCAGTCGATCAGCTGCTTGGATCGCTCGCTCTTGGTTCGCTCGGGTTCTTGAGAAGAAGGAAGCAGCTCGAGGAAGATTCTCATCGAAAGGGTGACGAAAAGCGAAAACGGGTAGGAGGACGGGAGGGAGGGAGGGGGCCAGGGGGTATTGGGCTGGGGGGAAGAGGGTATATGGATGGGGTCTTTTTATGCAATTCGACGGAGGAGCTGAAGGCGCCGAAAGCCGAGACCGAGCGGCGGAGGACCGCGTGGGGGGAAGGAAGGCGAGGAAGGAGACGGATGAATTCGCACGCGCATTGAAGAAAAATAGAACTAGCCTCGTTACATACATTCTTATATTTTTGCTATATTCAAAAATACGTGCTTTGCCTACCAACCAGCAGCTGAAGGGGCTTCTTCTTCTTCATCGAGAGAGAGAGGGGAGAATTTCATCGTGGAAATAAATGACTCAAGCTCCAAATGGTTTCAGAGATAATATTTTCCATCGGTTTGTTTTGGATTGTTCCATCAGCCCAAAGGGAGGGACTCTCGGAAATTTGTATCTAATTCGGATGTGCTAACGTGGAGTTAAAGGGAGCTTCACACGAGGAAAAAAGTGAGCAGGTGTATAGCAGGAAATGAAAGACAAGAGTTCCCTTTATAAAAACGGTTTCATCGTGTGAAAATGAGAGCCCTGTTATACACAGCGAGAATAGTCGAGATGCCACAGCGGTTTATGGCTCTTCAAACCGTTGTAAAGACGTCATGAAGTGGAGAGATGCTGTGGTTTTATTACAGCTCGTTATCTTTGGCTAACTATGTGTGTGTTACCATAAAAGGCCAGACATAGGAATCCGAAGATAGCTGGTATTACAGGGTCCAAAAGCATTTTTTATTTGAAGTATGTAGTTATACTTGAGAATGCTCTAGTTTACCTATTTTATCGAATAACATAGTAGGTGGATATTTACTACTGAAAGCTCAAAAAGCAAATTTGTAACCCAAAGTTCTCGTCTCACTGCGAATTTTAGACACAAAAAACGTGCGGAGAAACTTTTTGAAGGACCTACCATACCCATGGTTATCATGTCGCCACTTTGAAACCTCATATCTCATATCCTAATGATCCGATTGATGATGAACCCGTTCAAGGCCGGATCCATGTCAGATCATTCTTAATACGAGATAAGCGATTTCAAAGTGGTACCAGGATTCAGTAGTTACAAAATAGAAACTACAATACAAAGATAGTTAGGAATAGAGTTATATTCTCAATTGCTTAGAATTAGAGTTGCATCAAAAAATGAATGAACTAGGGATGACAATAAGAAAGGCCCTCCAGCTGTTAAAATGGAATCCCACAGTACAGCTATTAAGAATGTAACAAAACCTATAAATTCAAACTGTGCTAACCTCAGATCGGGCGAAGCTGGAGGCTCAGTGTATGAATCTCAGGCTGTACCTGTCCAATATCTGCCTACTTCGATTAAAGCTCCAAACACAATTGGATCTATACTAACTATATTCAGTGAACTCCAACAACACGGTTAAAACACTAATCAGTTGGGAAATACCCACACGTACAGGCGTGAAATGAGGAACCGAAAAGACGCGGTTTTAAAAACGGAAGCTTCCTTCCCCGTCCTTCGCCTAACCATCCACACGCGACACACACAGGGACAAGTCCATTTATGTACACAGGAGCTGCTGCTAGGTAAATTTACCATATTCCGTTATGCGGGTAGGCGGTGGGGAAGGGACATACCCGAAACCAGAGGCGTTCTAGGTACGTAAGGGCCGTAGGTATAGAAAGTGAGGAAAGAAGCCGAAGCACTCGAAGCGAGTGAGCTACCCGAACCCGTTGGTTAATGATATAGGAGCCAAGTTTGCCTTACGAGAATGTAAGTGCATGCACTCAAAATGGGGAGATGGAGTTGGTGGTGGAGAAGAGAGAGAGAGCGGACAGAGGAGCTGTTCGGAGGAGCAAAAGTCGAAGAAAGCCATATGCTCCCATTTGACCGCGCATCCATTAGCGGTTTATTCATCCGATTGCCTTTTACTGATCCAACTCTCTCTGGGCCAAGATAGAAAGAGAGAGAGCGAGAGTCAGAGAGTCAGAAAGTCGAAAATGAAAAAGGAGCGAAATCAGAGCCTCGTCGATCAACCCACAGTGGGACTCACTCGGTGAATCTTTGGAATTGAATCAACTTTTCCGACTCGAATCTCGAATCGCGCGGGGAAGTTGACTAGAAGCAAAGAAGACGAAGACTAACCGCATTTTCCATCGTCGGGTAAACAAAAATACGGAATCCTCAGAAGCGGGGGTCAGATCTCCTTAGAAATAATTATGCTAGTGGCATTCGGCGAATCTTCGCCACATCACACCCAAAAATGGACACATTCGGGTTGGCAGAAGGATGTAAGAGGACACATACAGACATGCGCGTACGCAATAACCGAGAATGGAGAGCCAGATAGAATTACCAATGGACGCCCAGCAAAGGGAGGAATGAGGGACGGGGACGGACGCCCAATGAGGTAATTCGTGGTGGCTCGGATGAGCAGCTTGTTTCGGGCGGTCGGGCGCCGTGCCTCGAGGCGGCCTGTATCGACTAAACCATTAAGCCGTTCATCGTTCTTTATTACATCCACTTAAAGCTCGGGCTTGCTTAGGGGGGCCGGGCGATGGCGCGTGTTTCGGGGTTCAGGGTCGTCGAAGAAGGCGGAGGCTAGGAGAAGGATGAAGCGAGGAAATGCTCCTCGCCTCGTTCCACTCCGACGCCTACTGAGCCGACTGACCAGGGCGGCTAGGCTGCCCTGACTGGCCATGCCGACGAGCCATATAGAGACATTCCCTATTTGCCAAACGAATCGGCCCGTTACATCACCGTTTGAGCAATATGAAAACGATAAATTTAGATAAGTTTCTAGAGGAGAAGATGGATCTGGAATGGATGGAGAATGAGTCCAGAAGAGCAAACAGGACCTAATCGATCAATTGAGATACCCAAGGGAAGTGCCCTGGGTCCCACCATGACGAAATCCGAGATATAATGCTGTATTGCAGCATTGTTGCTAACAGTTCGTCCACTTGAACTTTGAACGCCAATTAGCGCTAAAAATGCGCAACAGGAAAAGGTCTCAAAGAGAAATACAGAAGAATGTTAGAAATTGATTGCCAATTTTGTAAATTGTATGACTTCGGATCTTTGTTAAAACTCTCTAGCGGATGATAAGGTGATAAGGATTAGATAAGCAATCTGAGCCCGAATCTTAACTTTACCCAACATTTTTTGAAACTTTTTGGCATTTTTGGCATTTTTTGAAAATTGACAGCTTTTAGGCGACCAAAGGCAGTTTTTAGACGACTAAAGGCCGCCAAATTGGCGCAGATTTTGCATGAAAATTCTCCTCCCCTCATCATCCGCTATGCAGTGCCTTTAAAACATCTTTGATTGAACATATTGATGAATAGCAAACTGGACACAAAAGAACCATGGTGGTTATAAACATTGTGTGTCGAATTTGCATAGCAGTTTCTTAATAAAAACGAACTGCCCAACAGGATCAACTTCCGAATCCTGAGATTGATGGATGGTTAAAACTAATCGAGGAACCTTTCCCCATTGTATTACGAAATTTCGTACGCTCAGCCGAAAATGACAGCGCTGTTAGAAACTGGTGCTCTTAGGTTTGGCGGTTAGATGTTAAAAAGGCGGCAATTCAAAAACTTGAACTCAAATTCAAATAACGGCGCATGCCATGTATTATCAACCTAAAACCCATTCGAAGTTAACAAGCACTAACCCTGCCTAAACTCACAGTCAACCTGATACGAAATGCGTCAACGAATCTTCGATCAGATGCAAGCATCTGGAAGATTCTTCCTTCGAGCATTCTGTCTAACAGATGAAAACAAAATCAGTTCGAAAAACCGCAGTCAGTCTTGGTGAGAAGAAAACTGCTGACGCACAGGAAAATTTCCTCCTGCCTAAGCCCACCTGAGCTTATGAACGAACAGCTTCCAATTTGAAAGCGAAAGGAAATCATAAATAACTAGAAAACTGATTGCATGTCGAAAATGATGGTGCCAAAAAAAAGAGCCGAGTGCTGAAACTTCCGAAATGAATCACAGAATTATTCAAATTTGGCGCCAAAATTACTCCTATTTGCCACAAAATTTGAGTCTGGTCAAACTCACTGGACGATGGGTCTAGCTAATAAGTGCGACAAGGCGGAAACTTTTGGGGAAACTTTGTACACAAGTCGCACTAGTTGGGACGATGTGGTAGTGGCTGACTGGCGAGGCGATCGACGGCTGAACGAAGTGGCATTGCTCTCTCGGTTAAGACTTTGTGTATGCTTCTGCAGCTTCCCGTAATATCTTACGACGGAAAGGGATCCACCTCGAGCGAATGGCCTCGGGCAATCTCGCGAAACGAGCGAGGAGGAGGAAGCAGAAGCACGCACGGGCTCATCGGGACTGAGCGAACCAACCACCTGACACTTTGGACAACGACAACGCTCCGTTTCACTCTCACACACACAAAAACGTCTATCCACTTGCAGCTGGCTCGAACTGGAGAGCGGCTGCCCACCCGTTCCAAGCAATGATCTCGGCACGCGAACGCTTTGTTGAATGGCACAGCCAAGCCGAGCAGAGAACATTCGCAGACAAAACCGATCGAGGGTAATTATGAGGGATGCCGCATTGCTAACACATCGTATGCGGTTGTGGTGTATGGGTTTGTTGGGCTGTGGTGAAATTTGATCGAAGGTGATTGAGCAGCATGAACTTCTGGAGAATTTCATCGAGAAGGCTCAGTTGTTGAGAGGACTTCACACAGACTGACTTGGGAGGGCGCATCACCAGTTTCTTGCGCTGAGAAAAACCTCAACCTTTTGAGCTTTCTAAGCTGCATAGAGCGATAATTTGAATCTCCCGCTCAGGCTGTTTATAGCAAATCAACACTAGGGCTTTAATTAATTTTTTTAAAGCAACCTGCAAACGAGCCGAGAAATCGTACAAATTATATTTTGACGTTTCGAGTTCTTCTTAACTCATTTTCAAAAACAGTTTCAAATCTGGAAAAGAAAACACTAAAGCAATCCTAAGAAAGGCCAAATCGCATCCAATGGGTATGTAACATAGGTACACCCCCATAAATACAGAATCCACCCAATTTTGAAGTAAGGAAACAAATTGAAATTAAGAAAATGAAACGAAATGAAAAGCACCAACGAGTCCAGGTCCAACTGACAGTTCAGGCTCGGCTGACAGTTCAAAAAGAGCCTCCATTACGAGCATATGCGACGGATATCGTGCAGAGTGGATTCTTCTAATTTAAATTCTCAAAGGCTCTGGCAATTTCCGAACACTAGGATTGCTTGTGTGCTTCATGAAAATTTGCGCTATTCATACAAGCCGTAAAAAGAAGATCGATTCTGGGCCCTATCATCGACAGAAATTTAACCGAAAATAGCATTGCACAGAAAAGCGCCTGGTACTTATGTTGCGTGATCAAAGAGGTTCTACATGTTGGCGGGAATTCAAAAATTTTATAATATTGAACAAGTCGATTTCAACACGGCATTCGAAGCATATTGCTTGACACGTTTTCTAAAAAATTCATGAGATCAGTACTCCCGTTCTGTTTTCGCGCATGCTGTCCTTTACAGACATGTACCAGTACGTTTTCTTTTTTCCTACACCTCTTCTTGCCTTTCGATTTCGTCTCCTCATTATTACAATTTTGTAGTCCCATTGATCATCATGTCCACGCCAAACTCCGCAGTTACTTTCCAAAGAACAAAACCTGATAGTTCTTCGCTCAATTCTTTCACGCCAATTTTCTACTTTCGAGTGCAATTAGACCACGTAAGGTGGAAATCTGGACATTGTCACTATGTGCTCGAGCGTCTCCCTTTACACGAATTCTCTTGTACGTACAAATGAGGACTACGCGCATCATTGACTTACAATCCTGTTTCTTGTAATTTTGTCCACTTGTACTCGAAACAAGAAGTTCCAAATGCAGAAGACCGACATGAGGGACTTTGGATAACCAGGATGGAACAACGAGGCGCTGAAATTGGCCGTGAAGTTCCAAAATATAAAAGAAGGATGATACTTGTCGACAAGCAATAGTTGTTTGATTTCCCTGGACTTTGGAAAGGATGACCAAAACCGACGGGCTTGCAACGGCGGCCATCGCCTTGAATTTGGCCGCTGTCCTGGCCTGCCTGCTGACAGTGCCGATGGTATATCAAAAAGGCACGCGAATTCGCGGTAGTTTGGACGATGGCATGGAAGAATTCAAGGGCCTAACCGAGGGCACATGGCGGCGAATGGTGGCCCTGCGCAACGGAAGATTCACCAACATTCGCGAGGCGAGACAAACGGGGACTTGCCGATGCTATGAACGCAAGTTATATTTTGGCTTTCTATTGGACGTCCGAATGAGAAGGGTTGCTTTTCAGAGAACCCGTGTCCCGCTGGACCAGCCGGCGCACCAGGCTTGGCGGGTGCCGATGGTGAAAATGCTCAACCGCAAGGACCCAAAGGACCACCGGGTGCTCAGGGTGTAAATATCCCAATGCCTGGGCCGAGCGTCGGTCCCTGTCGCCCGTGTCCACAAGGTCCTAAAGGAGAGCCCGGACCAGCGGGCAAAGCGGGGCCAGGAGGACCGAAAGGCGCGCCAGGACCCTTGGGCAATGTTGGCAAACCCGGCGGCTTGGGATCGGCTGGTCAACCGGGACCCGCCGGAGATGCCGGCGGGAAGGGCAAGCCAGGAGAGAAGGGACCGGCTGGTAATAACGGCGAAGATGGATCGAAGGGACCGCCAGGACCGCCTGGAAAAGCCGGAGATCTGTAAGTCGTCACCTATTTTCAGTTACATTTGGATTAGGCTTGTCGAACTTTTACGTTTTTGTGGCTCGTTTCAGCGGACCAGCTGGACCGCCCGGACCCAAATCCGACCGCGATGGTACACCTGGGAAAGGTGGTGTCCCAGGACCGCCTGGACCACCCGGAAAATCAGGTACTAAACTGACCCCATAATTCATTACTTCAAATATCATACACGACCAATTACTTCCCTTCAGGAAACGACGCTGACAAAGGCAATCCAGGTCCAAAAGGCGAAGGCGGCCGACCTGGCAAGGACTCTCAATATTGCTCGTGTCCCAATCGTGGTGGTCAGACTGCTCCGCCTCCACCCCCACCACCACCTCCACCACCTCCACCTCCGCCTCCTCCTCCACTAGGGCCACCAGCAACCACGGTTGCTCCAATCGCCGAATCCACCGTGGCTCCAGTAGGTGGTTCACCTCCTCCCCCAGTGATCAATGGTCCACCGGGCGCACCGGGCTCTTCGAAAGTGAAGAAACATAGGAAGAAGGCGAAGGCCTAGTACCATGACTTCGCGTGAACAGAGAAGGAAATAGGGTGATTCTGCTTCCTTCGAATGCTGCCGAAGCGATTATTCTGATTGCTATTGGTGCTATTGAATGCATGTATATGTTGTTTCCTTTTACTGTTGCCAGCGATTTCTTTGTCACTTCTTTTCTACTTCTTCCTGTTACTCTGTTTCTTTTGGCAAAAAATCCAGCGTTTCGTTTGAGAAGACATGAGATCAGGCAAACCCGCAAAACCAAAACGTTTCGTGTCTCCTCCACAAAAGGCGGGAATTCAAAAATGTCCTTGATTGAAATTCCATGAATAGTAAAGCAAGCAGTTCCTATCATAATCGCGCTTTCACCATGTGGCACAATGCAACGGTAATTAACATACAGGTAGACGAAAGCAAAAATTTGAGTTCGCGCCTTTCCCGACTTTAGATATGTCACATGATCATATCACAGTCTAGTGTTCACCTCACCAAGATAGTGCGAACAATCAAACACATGAGCTTTACAAGCTGCAATTAGATTTTTTAATCTTTTGCAAATAGCGA
>JAQGCW010000565.1:0-10816 GCA_034700065.1 Mesodorylaimus bastiani | reverse complement strand
CTGAAATCTGTCCCCATTTAGGGGTTAAAGTACCCACAGTACTGTAGACAGTACAGTAGAGTACCCACTTCGTAGATCCTGTAAGAGTGCACAATATCTGGATACTCCACAGTATACTGTAATGCATGCACGATTGCATGGATTATTGTAGAGTTCTGTAGAGCACAATACAGTACTTTGCAGAACAGTACCCACTGCAGTAATCCGTATGGCAGTACCTGGGATCGAACAGGCACTATGATAACCAAAAGCGCAGAAAATGTGTCAAATTCAGGAACAGCCCGATAGATCTTGGCCAATGGGTGGCTTCCTTCTGCGATTCTGAAAGATGCACTGCTGATTATGCGTCGGACAGTTCTGCGGTGTTTGACATTTCACTACTGTGTGATTTGCTGTACAGATGTACTGTATTTTATGCTCTACCTTTAGTTCAGATTACCAGAAGTCAATTTGTTATTAAATGGATGGCCTGAATTCGAATAGTTCCAAAGTTCCTTAGCTATAATCATGTTTACCGTAAATACTCATTTAGTTTCCAGATGGCCAGATGGAGTGCAGTCAGACCTTGCTGGGAAAGTGAAGAAACTGTACACATTAGATAGCTTGTGTGGGATTAGTGCGGCAAAGAATTCATAAAACTGTTGTGCAAATGCGAATACTCTAATAACTGTCGATGCAGTAAAATGTCATGCACAAATGCATTCAGAAACCAGCAGCTCGTGAATTCGTCTGTTTCGTGTCTGTGGACAATCAAGAAGTGAAGAGTTTTATGAAGAACACTTTGAGGCTACAAGAATACAGCGATGCACATCTACCTCATTACCTCCAGGTAAGGAACACGGCATCGTTAAGCATTATGGCAAAGGGCACTCACATCAGTATAAGTGTGCAAATTGACACCCAGACATTCAGCCAGTGCTAATTGATGGAAACAGCCGTCGCACGATGGGTTCAGTGAGGCGCACACGTTGAAATGAACAATGCATATTTGTCCATTAGTCTGTTCGTGAGTGAGTAAGCACATCTCTCTGCGGAATATCAATCGAAAATTTTTTAAGTCGAAGTGATCCCACACTGTTCATACAGGTGGACATCTGAGCAGAACTCCTTGCGTCATGCGAACCATTTGCATACATGAAGAACAATCACCCCTTGACTGACTGTTCGTAGCCCCATTGACCAAAATCTGCAGTTAGTGAATCACTTAGCAAAGCAGCGCACAGTGTTGATTGCCAGCCATGAGGCGGTGGAGCAGGATTGCACATACTTGGCTTCCCAGAATTCCAGCTACCATATGCGATCAAGACAAGCGAGTCACGTTTTCTGTCAGGACCTTCCAACGACAGTTTCTTTGAGAACATTTATCAATGCACCATGCATGCGTTTTTCTGATCATCTGTTCGACTTTATCACTCACATACTGAGCATAAGTTTATAACTTACTGACGACTGAGTCATAAACGCTTGCAATTTATGGAACCAGGTAAATCACGGAGCAAAACAGTCAGAAGATTTCTTTCAGATCAGGTGCTAATAGTTTTCTTTGTAGGTCTCCAATGAGCCAAAGCCAATCCAAACAAAGCCTTAATCACTCATCTGCAGGTAATTTACCTGAACTTTCCTAAATATTGTCATTCAAGAAAAGAAATTCGTCCAATTTTAAGCTTACAGAAAATTAACAGCTTCAACGATGTTTTCGCGTAAGCCATTTTCTAAAAATGCGATTATTATCAAAGTGCGATTCGAACAATTGTGTTTACTGCTGTAACGGGTAAGGAAAAAGATACGGATACGGATACGAAACGGTTATCCGTATCTCAAAAAGAAACGGATACGGATACGGATAACCGTATCCGTTTCTCCGAAAAGAAACGGATAAATACGGGTTGAGATACGGGTTTTAGTGTGATGAGTTTTCTGCAAAATTTTGACTGTTTTCGCTTTATAATAATTACAAAAGACTCCTATCGCAAAGGAGATTCATATTCTTCAAGAAACCTTTCAAAAATAGGGATATAAGAATATATGGGTATAAGAAACCTTCGGTTATTAGAAACCATTATTTTTGTACCAACCGCCCTTTTCCTTCGTTTATAAGAAACCTTCCCAAATTCCTCAATAATTTTCAGTTTTGAGCCTCGATTTTTTCAAAATATTCGCCTCCAGCGGTGAAAAAATGCCCCCAAGAACTAATACCCAGCCTCTAACCCCAATAAGGAACCCCATTCGGTGGAAACTTGCTGCCTTTTCCGTTCTCAGCTTGTGATTTTCTGGTACTGCAGATATAAGAAACCCTTTCTTGCCAAAACGTGGGGAACATCGGCTATGAGAAACTTCGGATACAAGAAACTTCGGTTATAAGAAACTTTTTTCACGGGATTTTGGAGTTTCTTTTAAGCGTAGTTGACTGTATGAATAACATGTTCTTTTTTGAAACGATATCAAAATACGAAAGTCATTACAAAATCAAAAGATATTCTTCATAATCACTCCGGATCATTTAAAAATTAGAAAATAAATATTTAATTAATAACAGTAGATGGGTTCCTACCTCAATAACAGCTTTAATTCAAACTCAAAGATCAAACCTGCAACCTCTGAAATAAGTCAATTAAACAGCGCACTGCTTGTAAGCACTTTTTTGGTACATGAAACCATTTTCATATCCCACTTCCCACTTCTTGTTTTTTGGTGGTGAGAGGTTTGGTAACTTTTTTTAAAACTCGGATACTACCTGGAGATTTTTGGATAGACTGCCTGACGAGAAGCAGGAATATGGACCTCTCTGTCCATCGGTCATTAACTGACGCGCAGGAAGCAATCCGGAGAATTTTGAAGACACTGAGATTTTCACTGAACTCACAGCCACGACGGCTAATTTCATTTTATTAATTTTTCGAACTCACTTTCTTTCCATACCTTCCAAGATAATATTCAACTAGATTATCTTCACAGAAGCACCATAGGACACGCACATGTCTCAGGCAATTCTATTACAGAAATCAGCATCACATTATCGTGTATAATGTGCTGAGCGTGTGATTTCGAGGCCGAATATCAGCGCGGGTTGTAGTTCGTTGCCGATGATATACTCTAGCTGCTTCCGTTTGTCTTAAAAACAGCTAATCGTCTGCGGTTCTGACCAAGTTCGCAATGAATACAACATTAACTTACGACTCCATATTCAACCAATCATTAGCGAATTTATTAGGGAAGAAGCTATTGAGCATTGTGATCCTTTCCGTGCAGCCAATTTCATGCGTAATTGACCTTCTTATTGTCTACACAATTTGGCGAACGAAGGAGCTCCATAACAAAAGTCATTTGCTCATGCTGAGCTTGTCGATGGCTCACGCCGTTTGTGCCTCTCTGACGATGGTGTCGATCGCGTGGGTGCTAATGCGGATTCGCAATTCGACCCCTTTAATATTACCATGATGGCTGTGTATTTTGAATGCTCAGCTGGTGTATCTGCTGTACGCTGCCTTCACGGCGCTGGGCTTGAATCTGGCCATCGATCGTTTCATGTGCGTGACCATACCGTTCTTCTACCGTCACATAGATACGAAGAGAGATATCTTAATTGTGAACGTACTGGCTTACTCGTATTATATTCTCGTCGTATTGATTAGCATGATTGGAACCGACATATACGCAACGTGCGATTGCGAAGTCGCGGGAAGATTCCAGTACAATATATTTGGAACGACTTACGTTTCGAAGAACGGCAATGTGCGCGTCGGTTTATTGGCCACATTGTACATTTCGGCCGCCTGCGTTTTGATCACGCGTTACAAGATGACGAACTTAAGTGGATCAACGCAAAAATCGGAATGGAGACGTCGCTGGGAGGTTCACGTGTTCAAAGCGATGTGCGCCGTTGGTTCCATCGCGGTCTTAATGCAGTTGACTCAGGGTATACCACTATTCCTGAGCTCGCAACAAGTCGATACACGAGTGATCACCTTTCTCTATTTTATTACCACCTTAGCGGTTAATGTCGAGGGTGTGGCGCATCTGGTAGTTTACCTTATTCTCGACAAAGGGTTTCGACTAGGATTTAGGAAAGCGGTGTTGGAGAAATTTCGTCGAAATGCAGTGTCCCCGATAGTGAATACTGGATGAATACGCGAGATCAATTGTTTCGTAAAAGTTGGCAGTTTGCCTCTTTGACTTATGACGATGGTTGCATCAAGAAGTTGAAATTCTCTCGAAAGAATCAAATCATGCAAGTTGAGACATTCCTGTTGCTGGTGCTCGCGGGGCGAGAACATATGCCACTTGCGTATACCGATGGGGATCGTTCGTACGATGTATCGAACTGCATCCATACCACAACACATAGTGATATCCTTGGAGTGACTGAATCGCCCCTGATCCCCAACTGGTTCATTGCAGAAATGAGTAACCACACGCGATTTTGTATGTGAACACAGATGACATGTATGGCAACCTCGAAGCAGCTTCGCAGGGCAGTTGAACCATTCACAGAATGCACAAGGCAGTGTCTATTCTAAAAAACTTTCAAGAATTAGTTCTGGAACTGCTGTTCCAAGTACTGCCTAACCAAGTTTATATCCCCGAGGGTTATAAAATTTCGATTGATCTTCGGGAGGGGGTTATTTTCGAGGGAGGGGGGCTTAATATAACGTGTAAAAAGATTTCGTGAGGGTCAAACCCCGGGGGTTATATTCGAGGGGGATACTATCGAGGAGACGGTAAGCATACAATTTGAGAAGGTGTGTTAGCTGTGAGATCACGCACACTTTCCTCTTGGGGAGATAACGGGAAAGCCGAATTCTGATTGACGCCTACCTGCTGTGTGTACGTGATTTAGCTCAACCTTCGATCTAATTACCCTGGAACCTGTTACCTGTACGAAATCAAAAACAAATTAGTATTTTATCATCTACGGGCGAACGAGTGATCTTCAACAACGAATTCCGAAGCACGAACGTAGATACGAGTATTAGACGTTGTTCGTTCGAAGTTATAACATAATTTCCTTTCCTATCACGCGTTTATAATATCCTGCCTAGGAACTAAATTGCATTCTTCTGGATGTAGGTATGCTCGACATTCTCGTCTAAAAAGGATAAAAGACACCATCTGACTACCTCTGCGAGCTGCCTCGCTATGAACTCCACATCAGTTTCTGACCCTGTGTATAACCAAGCCTTGGCGAATTTACTGGCGATCGAGAACCCGACGAAGGTGAAATTATGCGTCGCGTTGATAACCTGCTCAATTGATCTCTTAGTCGTCTTCACCGTATGGCGAACGAAGGAGTTACATACCAAATGTCACTTGCTAATGTTAAGTGTATCGATGTGTCATGCTATTTACGCATCCGTCAATGTCGTAAACACAGGATGGCTGCTTATTCGTGCTAGCTACTTGTCTCCCTTAGTCCTACCGTGTTGGCTGTGTATATTTGTGCAATTCCAATACTTGCCGTACAGCGCATTCACAGCGTTGAGCTTGAACCTGGCGATCGATCGTTTCATGTGCGTGACTACGCCCATTTTCTACAGTCAGATTCAGACGAAGAAGTATATTTTAATCGTGAATTTCTTGGCCTATTCGTACTATATTCTCATCGTATTACTAAGCGTGATTGGGATCGATGTTTATGCGTTGATCGAGTGCGAAAGTGGGAGAATCAATTACAATCAATTCGGCACAACTTATCAGTCTTATAATAGTAACGTGCGCGCCGGATTGTTGGCCATCTTGTATACTTCTGCCACGTGCAGTTTGATGCTTCGTTACAAGAAAGCCAACTTGAACACTCTGGCGCAAAAATCCGAATGGAAACGTCGGTGGGAGATTCGCGTATTCATGGCGATGTGCGCGGACGGTGCGATGGCAATATTGATGCGTTTGGCGCAAAGCGTCCTCATCACGGTGGCTACCCAACAATCTGATGTACGAATTCGCTCGGCTATGAACTTAGTCGTCGCCCTCATCGTTTATGTCGAAGGATCAACGCAGCTCGCGATTTATCTGGCCATCGATAAAAAGTTTCGGGCTGGATTTCGGAAAACGATACTAAACAAGTTTCGTCGGAACGCAGTGACTCCCATGGTGGAAACTGTGCAAAATTAAACAAGGCGCACAACTTCGCCACGTTGCCCATGGTAACGTGTACGAACTTATGCGGATCAACGCAAAAGTCCGAATAGAGACGTCGGTGCGAGATTTACGTATTTCAAGTGATGTGTGCTATTGGTGCCACTGCGGTATTAGTGTAGTTACCACAGGGCGTACCACTTTTTTTATGCTCCCTGCAAGTTGATGCACACATATATTTTATTACCACCTTGACGGTTAAAGGGCAAACGCACACAAAAATTTTAATCTCCAAATTTAAAGATAACTTTCCAAGGAGTTCTCTTCTTGGCGATATCCATGCCGAAACCATATGTTTCTTTAGCTGGCTAACATTAAACATTTCGCACCTTAAAACCTGTTTGGTAGTCAGGTTTAGTTCAAGGTTCAACCACTAAACTGATCGATGTTTTGCTTTAACTCGTCTATCTTGGTATAGCATCTTCTCATTCATTCATTCTTTATTCCATATCCAAGCACTTAAAGCGCACTCGGGAATTGGAAACACGAAATAAAGGAGAAGAAGAGAGAAAAAAGTCAATATAAAATAGAGTTTTTCAAAAACTTACAAAATCGATCAATATCCTTGTTAGTGATCATATGAGCTTATGATCTTACGATCTTGTGATCACGAATAAAACGACATTTGGAGATTCGCGAGGTAAAATTGGATAAAGTCCTTTGGGACGCGTCGAATTTCAGTTGCTTTTCCAGTTCATAATTGTCGACGCGAGGTAGGAACTGTTACCTTGAGCTTAAGGTTATCTTTAATTAAATTGTGAAGTTTTTTGTTAAGTGAAACGTTTGTGTGCATTCCCCGTTTAGAGGAATAGAAGCAGGAATAATACTATGTCCATTTCCTAATAGAAAAGCAAAAGGACAACTGTTAAGCTGCTAAAACGGCATGGGCTTTTATTTTTGGCGCGGAACCTTTCGGAACATTTTACTCTTCGTATGTTTCAGATGTCGAGTCTTTTAAAGGCAGTGACAGCGGATTCTAACAATAAGACGCATAAAGTTTCGTAGCCTGAGAGTTAGCACCTTCCGAGCGCCACACAGCACCAATGACAAGCGTCATTGAAAAAGGAATCATATCTATGCGCGCGAGCAGATGAAGTTAAGAAACGCCGAACTCTTAGCATATTCTATCAACATGGAAACAACCAGCGTAGGAAACAAAAAGCGTCCAAAGCTTCCTGATATAATAACTGAGACAGCCTTCCGTTTCGGAGCTATAACAGTCGGGCTGATTTCATTACAGACAGGAGCACTAAATTAAATTAGCGTATGATGTCGACGCCTAATACCGTATTACCTCGTTTATGACTCTAGGGCACTAAAAACTTCGATCGACCTTCAGGAGGGGACTGCTTCGATGTGGAGGACTTTAAACTTTCCATGTGCTATGAGACAACTTAATTATAAATAATCTTAAGAAAATGTCCCCAATTTTTGAATAAATTCATCACTGATCATCGATTGTATCACTTGCTAAGCGTATCGATGGCTCACGCTGTATACGCGTCCATAACAATCTTATCGGCAACATGGCAACTTGTCCATATTCACAACTCGTCTCCCTTAGTCATACCATCCTGGCAGTGTATGCTACACGCCGAACTATCCTACTTGCCGTTCAGCGCCTATTCAGCGTTGAGTTTGAATCTTGCTATCGATCGATTCATATGCGTGATCACGCCGATTTTCTGCAAGCTGATTGACCAGAAATGATATATGTTAGGCGCATATATTAAAGCGTTAGGCGCTTTGTACCCTTCGACCGCGTGCACTTTGATGTTTCGATACAAGAAAACCAAGTACAGCAGTTCGACTCAAAGATCCGAATGGAAAAAACGATGGGAGATTCAAGTGTTTATGGCGATGAGTACGAGCGGCGCGATAGCCATATTGATGCGGTTATTCCAGAGTGTACCAGTTTTACTGTATATACGAGTGCGGTCTGCTCTAAATTTGGCCACCACCCCTGGCGACTTTTGTCGAGGGGTCAACGGATCTCGTGATTTATTTGGCAATCGATAAGAAATTTCGACCAGGATGCCGAATGGCGATATTGGAGAAGTTCGCCGAAAATGCGGTTGCTCCAGAGTGATGTGATATGTTGACGAATGTGAACGGGGGCTCTGTTGTTTGTGTAAAATTGGCAGAGCAGAGCGTCTCGCTGCCGAGACCTGCTTTCTACTATAGTGCGTAAGTTGTTACCTACAGTATGTTTAAGGAACATTAAGGAAGATGATTGCACATTTCTGAACAGGAAAGGCTTGGTCTTTTGTTGGAGATGTTTCTCGATCATTTGATCGAGTGGTTTCTGTCTGTTACTGTCAAGAAAACAAGTGTCAGTCTGAATCTGATGTCGGTTCTCGTGTTAAAATACAGCTATAGTCTAAAAAGTCCACAGCCAAAGTTTTTAAAAGCGGTGTCTAGCCACTCTCACGCGTGACCCAGAAAAAGCCGCATACTTTCTTTGTTGACTTCTCAGACGATTCGCTACTTTTAGACACTAAAGCCGATATCTGATTCAGACTAATACTTGGTTGTGTTATGTTTCCTTATTCGTCACGCGAGAGGACATGCTCATACTCATATATATGAGCCATCATACTCATATACTCATTGTCCTTCCGAGACTAGTGAATTTTCTTTCCTTTCACATGTAATACTATGCTGGCAAATTTAATTTTCTCCCCCTTTCCTTCTATCCAAATTTCATGTAAATTGGATATGAAGGAAATTGGGACATACCTATCTTCGACTATTCGATACTAATACCGATTAGCGCTAACTATATGTAGGAGTTCGTTCTAAGACTCCTGACGCAAAGGAAAATTCGCAGAGCTCATATGATGCGTAGGTATACATCTTCATGAGCGCAAAACAAGAAAATTGGATTTTGAAACAAAGAAGATTTATAATTCTCCGGCATGCCTGAATCCGCTCAGTACTGTTGTTCCTGTTCGCTCGAACTGTGCAGCAATATTTGCCATCGAGATTTAAAAGTCACTAGCTGCGAGCTATTCCGCTATGAATGCAACTTTACTTTACGACTCGCTATTCAACCAATCACTGGCGAACTTACTGGCGCTAGAATTTATAACGAAAGTAAAATTATGCGTCGCGCCATTTGCTGCCATTATTGACCTATTGATTGTCTACACCATTTGGCGAACGAAGGAACTGCATAACAAATGTCACCTACTAATGCTGAGCGTATCGATGTGTCATGCAATTTTCGCTTGGATGAGTGGCATAAACGCCGGGTGGCTACTTATTCGGGTTCGCAATTCCAGTCCCCTAGTTCTGCCCTCTTGGCTGTGTATTGTAACCCAGTACCAGTACCTGGTGTACAGCGCCTTTTCAGCATTGTGCTTGAACCTTGCCATCGATCGTTTCATGTGTGTGACTACGCCCATTTTCTACAGCCAGTTTAATACGAAGAAATATATTTTGATTGTAAACTTCGTGGCTTATTCGTACTATATTCCCATCGTATTGATTAGTGTAATTGGAACCGATATTCAGCAGTTGCTCGAGTGCGAAAGTGGAAGGTTCAGTTATAATATTGTGGGCTCGACTTATCTGTCTATGAATAGTAATATTCGCGTCGGATTGTTGGCCATTTTGTATACTTCTGCCACGTGCAGTTTGATGCTTCGTTACAAGAAAGCCAACTTGAGCACTCTGGCGCAGAAATCGGAATGGAGACGTCGATGGGAGGTACAAGTGTTCAAAGCGATGTGCGCCGATGGTATAGTCGCCATACTGATGCGTCTGGCGCAGAGCATACCTATTTTCCTGAGCTATCAACTGGTCGATGTGCAAGTACGTTCGGCTCTTAATTTAATAGCCACCTTAACGTTGTATATCGAAGGTTCAGCGCAGCTGGCGATTTATCTGGCCATCGATAAGAAGTTTCGGGTTGGATTTCAGAAAGCGATAGTAAATAAGTTTCGTCAGAACGCGGTGACCCCAATGGTGGAAACTGGGTGAAATTTTAAAGCTCCTCCCGTCACGATGTACTGCCTATATTCTCAAGCAAGAAGGTTGTCGTCAGTCGACCAGCAATGATTTGTTTGCTAGGATTTGATCTATTGCTTGATCAGCTGTTTTTTAATGATTTATTAAAATTACTTGACAATGTTGAAAAGTGAGCCCTGTTCAGTAATCATCTCGTGATAATGCGACCCAGCAGTAAATTATGCCTTCATTGTGATGCACTTCAGCGCATATTTGATGCTCAAGTCCATCATCTGACTTACAAATATCTGCAGAAGTGACCATTCCATGGAGACTGGCCACAATCAGGCGCAGTTCATATGTGATTTATTTGTGGCTTTAACTTTGAGTCGATATTTGGAAAGAAATCCGGTATCAAATTTATGTGTTTCTTCTTTCTCGCATTGCCTGCTGTATATTATCCTACCACTGCCTACCGCTAAGCCACAAGGTGGCTCAGCAGTAGTACTTGCGACTTGTAAAAGTCGTGGAGACTCCGACTACCAAGGTTCAAACCCCGGT
Organism: Mesodorylaimus bastiani; assembly: GCA_034700065.1. Classification (NCBI taxonomy): domain Eukaryota; kingdom Metazoa; phylum Nematoda; class Enoplea; order Dorylaimida; family Dorylaimidae; genus Mesodorylaimus; species Mesodorylaimus bastiani. Next base: position 172 of record JAQGCW010000565.1, on the reverse strand, counting down.
GGTGGAAGATGATTTCGACATAATCATCTTTCTCTGAGCCGTGCACACTCGGCCTCTGAGATAACCTACCCAGCAGTTCGAAAGTGGACTGAGCGTCAATTCACAAGTAGATGAATGGGAACCGGTCTTCGGACTGGGGGTGTTAAAGAAGGGGGCACCTTGGAGAAGACAA
>JAQGCW010000564.1:0-10823 GCA_034700065.1 Mesodorylaimus bastiani | reverse complement strand
CGGCGAAAATAGCGAAACCCGCTGCAACAACCTTTCCGCGCACAGCAGCCCAAGTTTTCCATCCTGTGTATAGTATATATCCGTGGTTTTACTGATGCATTTTCAGAACTTTTTCAGTCGCATCAGAATCGAAAATCGAAAGAAAAATTTCCAACAATATTCCTCTTGAATCATTCTTTTTCTGGATTCATTGAATCACTCTGTTGGTATCAAAATTCTTTTATTTTCGAAATGGATCGGTAAACCGATTATAAACCTCGATCGGCAATCGCTCGAATGAAAAGTTTCAACGCCATCGATGGATATTATTATAATCACGCCAAATGGATCATCGAAAAATTCGACGGCTTTAGTAACAGCGAATATTTCAAAACGAACAATCCCGAGCATGGAGAGCAAGAATGGAAATTACACTTCTTCATCGGCGAGGAATATAGCAAACCATCCATAAATTTCCTGAGAATCTCAGAGTCGGACTACGGCAATCAGGATATTCCCGTTTTTGCTCGAGTGAAAGTGATGAACGAAACGACACGAATCAGCGATTTTACTTCGTCGGCGTCGTTTTTCCTTTCGGAATCCGACGAATCTGACGAGTTGTATATTCCGGACGACGTCGCGCGAAAAAAATTTCGAACAGCAACGATTGTTACGTCGTGCATTTTTGGATGGATACTCCGAAGAAATTTCCCGTGTTTCGTGGTGCTTACGGAGGGCACGACCAGAATTTCGGCACGGCCTTATTATCGTCGTCGTTTGCTCGTTCATTCGAAAAGATTCTCAGCAAAAATGGAGATCCAACGAGCGATATCGAGCTGGTGGTCAAAGACGGCAGCGATGATCCACCGCGATTCTATTGTCACCGACATATTTTGGCCGTCCGTTCGTCGTTTTCGAGATGATGTTTACGAATGGTTAATTCAAGGAGAACAAGGAAAAAAATCGTAGAAATCGAGGATATGGACGCCGAAACGTTGAAATTGGTTTTGGAATACATGTACACCGGACGAATTATTGAAAAATTCCAAAGGGATACGCCCAAGGAATTGATCCATTCGCTTCTCAATGCCGCGGAGAAATACATGTTGCCCGAATTGAAAGACGAATGCGTTTTGGCATTAATCGGATCGGGCAAAATGGCGCGGGACGATGCGGATTGGATGGAATATTTGCAATTGGCGGAAACATTCAATTTGGAGTATTTGAGGCAAATGTATTTTGGCCTTGTCGAGCAATATGCGTTCGTTGGGCGAGGAGAATGTTCTTGGATTGGTTTCGCGGCGTTCAATGAAGGATTTATTGGAAATGGTGACGAAGCGAGGAGAACTTACTGAAACGATCGCAGTGAAGACCTATGATTAGTTTTTTGACTTGATTGTTGATGAGGCGCTGCCGGTTTTGATAATGATGAGGAAACACAGAAACAGAAACAAATTGATCGTTCAGGACCAAAGACGGCGCTCTTTGATGCCCATTCATGCTTATTTACCTTTTGAGTGAATTTTCGACAAGATATTCATGAATATTTTCCATTCACTGGTTTTATTTTGCGCAAAGGTATCCCCTCGTCTGATTTTTAAAAACCGATGCTCATTCGTTTTGTTCATTGACCACTTTCAATTTGTGACAGTACTATGTTATTAGCAGCGTTGTGCCTTCACATCAATGTCTGCTACACGCGCGAGCGACTATGTACTGTAGCCATCATCCCTTCGGCCTTCACTCTACTCGTAAAACCGGCTCGGCTGTGTGTGCTACCAGTGGGCAATTTGCGAAAATTTTGCGTCGGTCATCGAATTCGATCGATTTCTTCAGAATTACTCGAACAAATTTAATTTTCATTACTATTAATCGAATCTACGGAAAATTCTGCATCCGATAAGGTAAGTTTCAATAATTTTTATTGACTTTGGGATTTTTCGGGACTGTTTTAAAATTATTAGCGAAAATTTTCGAAATTTCAAACCGCTCCGCCGTTGAGGAGTTTTTTTTTAATTCTCGCTTCCCGGGGTAGTTTTAATTGAATTCTACGGCCTCGAATTATATAAAAGTGAACTGTAAATTTGTGGGAATCGATTTCTCGATTTTTTAAAAAGATCCTCGAAAACCCCGTGTATTTCAGCCGATAATTTTCGTCGAATCATCGAATTTTCGATCAATTCTCTAAAGGAAGGAATCGCCGGGAAACGCAGATTTATCGATGGAGGATCACTTATTACGTCAGATGAGGTGAGTCTAGTTATTTTTTTATGATTTGTAATTTTTTTAATTGAGATTTTGATGTTTTCAAAAAAAAATTCACGAAATTCAAAAAATTTGTTCTCAAAATTTGACGTTTACTAGTTTAATTACAATGGTTTCCAAAGGAGGACTTGTTCATAAAATATTTCTAATCGCATCACTGATAATATTTCGAAATAATCTGATTGAAAATGTGTTTTTTACTTTTAGAGTACATCATATTTGATCGATTTCGAAGAATCGTTCGCTTGATCAACGTTCGATTCACAAATAGAAAACAGGCGAGAAACAACAACAAATAACAAGTTGCTCATTTAGTCTCTCGATTCGTTTCTCAGTCGTCTCTTCTCTCGGTCGTCAATTCTCACACTCATCTCTTTCGTCTCTCGATTCGGTAAGCTTTTGATGATTGATGAGCTGAATTTGACACTCTATGTAGAAATGGTTTTCTGCAGGAACAATAATGTCGCGGGATCAATTCTTGTTGCAAATCGTGAAGAAAAATCCGGATCTCGTTGGGCGACAAGTTTTTTTGGCCATTCCGGGCATGGACGAAATTCCTTGCCGAATACAACCCGACGGTGGCCTCGAGGCCTGTCAGCACGCGGGCGAGATTTATTACAGCGCGAAAGCGCTGTGCATTGGCGTGTTGGGCGGCGTGCAAGGACGTGTAAATGCTTCCCAGCATTTGTTTCTGGCGACTGGTCGACGAAAACGGCTCCAAAATCACGTCGCAACGCCGGCCGAAAAATGTCTGCCCGCCGCCCGACGAGGAAAGATTGGCCGAGGCCAATGCGAAGGCCTGAAAATTGGGCAAGAGAATATCGGCGCATACATCATAAGGGTCGTCCCCGATAAGGTGCGTACTAGTCAGATCGAATCTTTAGTACCCACGTGGACTCACTGTGACCAAAGAAGCAATCGCTGATCGATGATTTACTCTCTCCGGCAAATGATCGATCATCGATTCTCAAAGATCAAACATCCCTGGTTAGTGATCGTTGATCCGTTATCAGTGATTAGGGGTCAATATCGATTACCACTAATCGACTATGATCAGTGATCAAATGTTGCATTAGGTCATAAAAGACAATCCAATTCAGGACCTGGGTGCGATAGCCCTGATCATGTGTTTGAAAAGCCAACGTTTCAGATTGTCGGTGGATACAATGGCCTCTTCCAAAGCGCCAAATGCATGGGAAGGACGCGAGGCGGCGCCAGACAATGCTCGCATTGCAAACGCGCCCGAACGACCATCCAAACTTGCGTTCGACGAGCCCGAGAAGAAGGCACTCTGTGCCGTGGTGTCCATCGAACGCTCTTCGACGATCTTATTCAAGATCGTCAATGGAATGCCGGGCGGCAACAATTCTCGCCAGTCGCCATTCGAGGACGTCGCATAATATCGCGAATTTGCAACGGCATCAAAAGCCCACGTCGAAAATTTTGCGATCATTGTCACAAGACCGTCTGGACTTTACATTTGCTCGACGCGCGGTGTAAAGAACGGCGACGACGATGTCGCTTTTGTAGCGAGCAAGAAGAGCGCCGACTGATCTTCTCAACCGCTCGTTATCTCACATCGGCGGATGTGAGGACGAAGGATTCGATTCTGCTCAAGAGACGCCGAAAAGCACTCCGGATATTACGATCGAAAATGGCAACGATGGTACGTGGCGAGGCACGAATGAAGACGAAACGCGCCAAGGAAGTCAAAACCGCAAAAGTGTCCAGAGCTCGTCGTCGGAACAAAGAACGCCGTCTCAAGAAAGCCGAAAGGAAGGCGATTGGCGCCGCTGCGAGCAGGAAGAACAGCGGAGGAGAGACCAGGAGAATCGCGAACAGCGCGAACGGGAGGAACAACGACGTTTACGAGAGGTAGCGGCGTCGAAACGATCGGAGGAGCAAAAGCGAGCGAAGGTGAGCTGCTTTCATGATTTTCTGCGCGTGTTGCTGGGATGGTCACCTACACTTTGTTTGAATTTGACTTGCAGACTTTCCTTTCACAGGAAACCACTACATTGGGATCAATGAGAATCGTGACACCGACGCCTGTTTGCCAATATTCGTACTCGCGCTAACAACGATCGATTTCCTTGGATTGTGGTGTCTGATTGTGATACGCTTCAGCGCTTTGATTGGTTTTTAACTCTATCCTTATTCTTGTCGTGTGCTTTCCAATGTACTATTTTTGTGCTTTTCTGTACAGTAGCAGTGCAATTTTCCTTGTCCATGTTTCGAATGTACCAGTTGTATGTTTGTCAGAGTTCCATTGATGGAGCGCCTTTGATATAGAAAGTTGCGCATATACGCACTGGGAGAATGCGGAGCATCACACTTCGATAATCGCAGCTTTTTCTGAAGGATTACTTGCGAAAAGTCAAGGAAAGTTCCTGAGCTCAATTGAAATCACGATGCGCTCATTTTTGAAGTATTCTCAGGTGTTTAGAAATGGTCGGAAACGCTCGTGGTCGAACTCGAACCATCACCAACCTTTGCTAATGGCCGAACGCGCTAATTACCATTGCTAAAACGGGGCAGCTGGGTTAACCTAGTAAACGGCGCTAATTTTGACATTTATCCACACACGATGCATACATACAGAGTATTATTACTGGATTTGTCGTGCACTTCTCTTGTATTCAAGTATCAGTGTTGGATGACATCAGCACTTGATGTTTCTAACGGAGGTGAAATGGCAATCCAAACCAACACCTGGCTACTTACATTTTAGTAAATTGCAAGCGGCCATCTCTGACAGCCACAATCATACGAACCGAACCGAGAGATCCAGGCGGGCATACACCGTGGGCTTTTTGGCGCAAGACAGATTCTTCTACTTTCCGAAGGATAAGCTAACAAACTAGGAAATGATCGAAAGCCTGTGTCAGTTGTTTCAAAGCCATATAAAGATGCGACCTGAAGTGAATCCGTCGATGCATAATCTTCTCGATCAATTGTAACCAACAAAGGAAAATTTCATCCGCCAGGTGGCGCCAATTACACGGCCCGTGTAATTCGAACTTTGAAGCCCAATAATCGGCCCAATAGTTTGGCTATTGTTCAGCGAATGGCTTCTATTGAAATTATCATGATCTGTCGTCTATGGGGAGCTCTTTTGACTGGCATTACTGAGTTTTCACATTGGTGAACATGCTTATTTCACATCTTAAGTCAAAAATTCAAAACTCGACGGTGTCTCACCCTTTAACAATGACCTGTGACGAAATGATGTTGTCGAATGCTGCGTGATACTTTTTTTTATGCCTACATTCTGCGTTTTTGTAATCATATCCGGGACTTAAGCAAAAACAACTGATCACCTTCCCTTTTCCGTTTCCCCCACTGCACCAAAGTTTTCATTCGCAGCCAAATATCATCCCACCCGCTAAATATGCCTGCCTATATCTTTCGCAGCTTCCAAACAGGGAGGCAATGTCCTTGACGACATGCCTCTGCTTCGTCTTATCGCATTCTCGGACGTCCCCATTATCTCTAAAAGTACGCGAGCAAACATGAGCAGCTCGACGTTTCACTCTTCCCAACAAGGCGATCAACATACACCAGAAGTGCGCGGTCTGTACCGAAGTGCTAAGACGCTTCGAATTTCGTCCAATTTGTCTTGATTCTTGAAAAGCGACAACTTTTCGACGAATTCCGATATGAAAAAAGCGACCGGAGACACGGAGAAGGCTCCCTTACTTCGCGCATCGTCGAGTAGCGGAGCCAGCGAAAGTTCTTCGTTGAGGAGCTACGGATCGAGAGGCGATGTTGGTGCCTCCACCTCGTCCAAACAACCCGGAACCGAACCGAGTTTCGCCAAGAAGTCGAAGAAGCAAAAGAAATCGGCGAAGAAACAATACGGGTTCAGGGATGTGGTAAGTCGCCTATGGAACTAGGCCCTTTGTACATGTGCTTCTTCATTGGGTTCTTTCCAGTTTCGATATGCCACGTCTGGCGATTATGTCCTCATGTTCTTCGGGATCATCTTCTCCATCCTCCACGGCGCAGGGTTCCCGATTTTGTCCGTTGTCTTCGGCGGCATGACCAATGCCTTCCTTCGGGCGGAAGTCTCCAATATCACGGACAAAGCGGCGGTGGAGAATGGAATCTATACGAGTACGCCCATGTACGCAACATCGCCATCGTATTCGTTTCGAGCAGCCAACGAGAGTGCTGCTAATCCGACGCCATTGCCACCGATTGGTATCGACGAGTTCATGGATAGTATCATCGATTTCGCCGTGTATTATTCGTTGATCGGCGTGGCAATGTTGGTCACTTCGTATGCGCAGGTGAGGTTCTTGTTGCGTGTGGATGTGTGAAGGTTGAGGGGGAGGCGATTAAGCTGTTGTTTGCAATGACGAAAAGTACGCTGAATGATGCTAAGGTTGCGCTGAGGGGACTGTCGATCAGTAGAGCATGCGCAAAGTGGTTCATGAGATTAGTGTGCGCCGGAATCTCTACTTATTTTCCCACACGCCTGCAGACAACAAATGTGCCAATTACGAAATGGATGAGCCCAGAAAACGTGCACTATCCTTTGTATTGTAAGGGGGTGGGCGAAAATGAGGCCTGCCAGAAAATCAATATCCCATGCCGCGTCTCCTCTTTCCGCCCAATGCAAAGGATAGCGCACATTTTCTCCTGGACTCACCCATTTCACAATTTGGTAAGATTTGTTGTCTGCTGGCGTATGGGAAAAATAATTTGAGATTTCAACGCTCCCTAGGTAGCACAATGACAGCAGCGACTTTCCTTGCCAAGTCTTCATTGCTCACAATCATAGCATACCCCTCTGCAGCAAGCTTGAAGTGAAACAGCCTTTGAAGTCGTTCAATGTTGTTGGACAGTCCCCAGGAGCTGGGAAGTACCCATTGAGCAAGCATTCAAAAGCGCGCCGACTTTGAAAACTAAGCAAAAAGAGATGTGGGTCTTACTCGTGCAAGCTCGATGCAAACTGATGACAACAGGACGAGATTTCGTGACACAAGAAAAGTTCAAACCGCAAATTTCAGCTCACGTTTAGCCGTACGCCTCAGCACGTGGCGATTTATATATGTATATTTCCTTACCTTCCCAACAATTTGGTCTGTTTGATGCTTCAAAGCAACTCTTTACAGATGGCTCGCGGAAAAGATTTCACTGCGAGCATGCTGGTGCATCATTATATACTTTCACTTCCATTTTTGACAGACCTTGTTGGCTGATTTGCTCCGATGATATGCGATCACGCAGGCTGGCTCACATATAAATCGCCAATTTTAAACTTACTGCTGTACCAATAACACCCATTGTCAGACCACATAATGCATTTGATATATATCATTGTCAAGGACGATTCAGGCTTTATCTCAGCTGTCAAGAGCATTGATAACAAATACCGTCACCCTTTCAGATCGCGTGTTTCCAAAGCTCCGCCGAGCGTCAAATCGTGAAAATTCGCAACGCTTTCTTCCATTCGATATTGCGACAAGAGATTTCCTGGTACGATCGACATCAAACTGGCGAATTGACATCGAGATTGCACGAGTAAGGATTTGCTTCTCCTTTGCTCGGGTTCAAATTTGGCGCCCTTTTTCGCATGAACACACTTCACATTTGCTTCGTGTCTGGCGCACTTTTCAGCGATCTGGAACGTATTCGCGAAGGAATCGGCGATAAGGTGACCATTTTTGTTCAAAACGGCGCCTCGTTCGCTTCTGGATTCGTGATCGGATTTGTCTACAATTGGAAGCTGACTTTGGTCATGATGTCCTTGACGCCAGTATTGGCCTTGTCTGGGGCGTTTGTCGGAAGAGTAAGTCCAGTCCGCTGGTCTGCTTCTGATTTCTTGCAAATCAACTCTACTCGATTTTGTAGTTCATGGCCAACGCTTCGACTCGCGAGCAAGAAAAGTACGCCAAAGCCGGCGGAATAGCCGAGGAGGTTATTTCTTGCATTCGCACTGTCATCGCTTTGAATGGGCAAGAGCGGGAGATCCAAAGGTAAGTTTCGAGTGGTCTATCATTGAGCTTTGAGGCATACCGTGTAACCTAGAAACCCCCCCCCCCCCATAAAGTCCACCTCCTCCCCGCGACTAAGACGCCCTCCTATAGGCCGCTTGAACTTTTAATTAGTCCTCCACGAAAAAGATCCCGCCGGGAGTCTTATTTCGAGCTATACTTACACACTGTAGGATGGTCAAAAATCATGTTTTACTGATTGATCAGTGATTTATCAGTGATCAGTCCGATAAATGATCAATAATATCGATCAGCGATCAGTGATCAAACTGATCAGAAATCTTGGAAAATTCCTTGATTTTGTGAGAAATTTTTGAATTTTTTTGTCTCTGAGCACATCAAATTTTTAAGTCATCCCTCGAAAATGTCCCCTTGAATAAGTCCCCCTCCTGGAGCTCGATTGAAAATATATCCCCCAGGGACGCTTTCGAGGAAACACGGTACAGTACTTTCACCGCAAAGAGAAACTGCAATCAGGTCTCAATTTTCAAGAATTGAATTTCGCGCGGTTTCTTCGGGTCAGTGGGAGTTGAATGAACGATACTTTCGCATTCCGCCTTCCGGGATGGACACGCGCCGCATTTTAAAAGATGAACACTGCGTTCATGGCTACACTATATGAGATCTCATATAGTGTAGCCATGACTGCGTTGTTTCGTTCATCCACTCCCACTGACCACAAAAGAGCCCGCGAAATTCAAAATTTGAAAATTTTGAGCTGGTTGCAGATTTTTCTTTCTGATGACCGAATTACCGAGTCTGAATTCGAGGTTACATAGAGTAGCGTGCGTGACTTCTGAATTCCTGTACTTTCGAAAGCCGGAAAAGAACCGCGGAGACCGGGATTCGAACTCCGGCCCTTTAGGTAGTCACCCGAAGATCTACCGCTGAGCCACGACCACATCTTCTTACCACATTATACTGACCCAAGCACTTCCGCGCAGTCTAACTGGGTCATGGTAGACTAAATGTCGCCATAGCGTGCTTGCAGTCCTCTCTCGACGTCTAATTTATCCAATCGTCTTCTACTTTCAGATATAAAGCAGCATTGGATGCAGGAAAGCAAATCGGCATTCAGAAATACGTTTACTCCGGACTTGGAATGCTGGTCACCTTTTTCTCCATGTTCGCATCTTACGCCTTGGCGTTTTGGTAAGTTGACTGAACTTTCATTATCTTCTTTAGGCTGCTAAATGTGTCACATTCCAACGTGATCAATATGATCTTGATCTTCCAGGTACGGTTCGAAACTGATCGCCACAGAACCTGGATTCACGCCGGGCGACGTCTTCACCGTTTTCTTCGCGGTTATGGCCGGATCATTCGCCCTGGGTAATGCGTCGCCGCATTTCTCGAGCATGGCCACTGCCAAGGGATCAGCTACGACGATTTTGGAGATCATCGACAGTGTAAGCTTGCAATCTGACACTAGCTGGATTCAATGCTCATCGATGCAGATGTCACCATTGTCGCCATAACACATGCCGCCAAAACACTCCATGAACCTTCTCCATATTTCAGGAACCCTCGATCGACCCTTATTGCGTCGGTGGCTTGAAACCGGATAATATCAAAGGGAAGATCGAGTTTCACAACGTCCGTTTTGCATATCCGACGAGGAAGGATGTCACGGTAAGGGTCCACTTGGGTATGACTTACAAGCGTCTTTGACAAGAAGCCTCTTTGCAGGTCCTCAACGGCATCAGCATGAAAGTGGAGCCCGGCCAAAATGTGGCCATCGTCGGAGCCAGCGGCTGTGGCAAGTCGACCCTGATCAGCATGCTACTGAGGTTTTACGATTGCGATAAGGGACAGGTGAGTTCGGGGTTTCAAGTAGGGTTTTAAAAGTGCGATTACAGCGAGAGATTTGGTTCGGCCTCCCATGGTTCAATTTATATTGATTACTGAATTGATGATCTCGCAAACACACTACCATTTCACTCGGCTTCAGGTGACTATCGACGGCCATAACGTCAAGCATTTAAACGTCCACTGGCTTCGCGATATGATGGGCGTCGTGAGCCAGGAGCCCGTATTGTTCGATGGCACGGTGGAGGAGAACATTCGTCTGGGCAACTTGGACGCCAGCAAGGAGCAGATTATGGAAGCCGCCAAAATGGCCAACGCTTATCAGTTTATCAACGCCTTGCCCGAAGTAAGTTCGAATGCACTTCGAAATGGAATGCATCTTCGAGCGAAAAGTGCACCCGTACTTTGCAGGCTTTCAACACACGCGTGGGCGAACGTGGCGTCCAGTTGTCCGGAGGTCAGAAACAGCGGATTGCGATCGCCAGAGCACTGGTCCGAGATCCCAAGATTTTGCTCCTGGACGAAGCAACGTCGGCTTTGGACGCTGAGAGCGAGGAGATCGTCCAGGAGGCATTGGCAAAAGTAAGAGCCTGATCTTGACCTGAAGGGAGGTGAGAGCCTGGTTTGAAGGTAGTAATTTTGAATTTGGCGCCTTCAGGCTCAAAAAGGTCGTACCACGGTGACCATCGCCCATCGTCTGAGCACGATCAAGGACAGCGATTTGATCTACGTACTCCAATTCGGCTGTTTGATGGAGCAAGGAACGCA
>JAQGCW010000563.1:0-10833 GCA_034700065.1 Mesodorylaimus bastiani | reverse complement strand
AACTGGAATGGGAACACACATCACTAGAAATTGGTATCCTCTATGGTAAAAAACTGACCTGGGTCACGCTTAAAAAAGTCTTTAAAACGGCATGCTCCTTCATGAATGATGTTCACTCCTACTGTCACAGAGCATCCACTTTATCCTAACTTTTAAAAGCCACTTATCTGTCCGCCAAGCACAGATCTTGATGAATTCCAAACTCAACTTGACAGCTCTTGAGTATAAAACAGCATAAACAATCTTATTTGAATAAGCAGTAGTTTTCTGAGTAGCATATTTGCTAAGGCACAGCTGACTGACAGTTGAGTGACAGACTTATTGCCTTTTAAAAAGCACACTCGCATGCAAAGTGTAAAGTGCTTTGACAAGTGCTCAAACTAAAACTGATGACTTCCACAATAACTTATTGTTCCAACGTGATGTATGGTATGCCATTTTTGCAAGACTTTTCAAATGGTCAGACTCCTAAGTCATCAATGCATTTCAAATTCAGTGTTCACTTTCGAGATAGTTTTAAAAGTTACATTGATAGTGGCTGCAAAATTAGAATCACGATTCTCCATCATCAAAGGATGACTGTTTGAATCTCTCGTTATAATCTCCTTTTCAAACCTTTCTGAACCCTCAGCCCAACAAACGCAAATTGCCATCGAAATTGCCACCGTATTTGTGCCTAATTCTGCGTGCATTATTTCACTCTACGAACTCTAACTACTATCAAACAATTTGGAGAACTATGCAAAGTCAAACCCATAAAAATCGATGCACATAGTCTTCAAAAATTATTAAGAAAAAGTTAATAGAAAAGTTCACTCACCTCTCGAGTATGCACTTCCAATTTCAATCCGAATTCGAAATAATCCACTGAAGCCTCGATCGATCGATTAAGCGTCCATCGAACATGTTGACTAGAGGCAATCGATTCTTGATTTTCTTGTATTTCTCTTGATCAGTAGTCGAATCCGATCTGAAAGCAATGCAAGGAATGAAGGAAGTTTAGTTTTGGCGCTAGTAGCAGACAACGTCTAATTACACATTCAAAAGGGTGGTAATTTAAAAAACTTGTTTAAAACGAACGAAAGAGGAAAGCAGCACACTTTACGAAAAAGAAATTGATCTGTGACTTCTGTCGATTATCGTGATACCAGACATTTCTATGCGCACGCTAACTTTATGCATGATATATAACATCTTCCATTCTGTGAAATATACAGTATTTTTCTGTGCTTCAAATTTACGTGTCAATAGTTTCGTATAAACATGTAATATTTTCATTTTAACATTTTCAATAAAAATGACTCGTCAGTTACTTGGTGATAATAACGAATCAGCTAGTAGATACAAATTTACAGTTCAGTCGTTCTGTCACCTGCCTATTATTGGTTTACAGTATCCATGTCTATCGCTGATAATTCACTACAGTACAAGCTGATGCTGTCACACGAACTTATGCACTGTTTCTTATCACCGGTGATTCTCAAGTCATAGGTAATCTTATGCTCTGATCGGAAAAAATTCATGAGACAAACTTATGAGTTGACATGGTCACTGCGAGAATGAACCCCCGATTCAATTCAGTGTGCCATCTCATAAAGCATATCAATAACCTCATGTTTATGCAATTGCTAATTTTTTAGGGAACCTCCACAAAATTTGCATGCCTCTTCATCGTCTGCTCTCTCTCAAAATGGTCAAGCGGATTGTGCGCTGTTACAACAATACACATAAACAGTTGTTACAGTACTATTTGTTACAGATCTACAGTACGGTACATATTGTACAAAGCTTGCGTTGAGCACACATTATTCAAAACTACAGTAGATAATACCGACGAAATGACCTCAAAATTCAAGTGCTACACATCGTGGACTCTGCATCACTTAGGTATGCTTCTAATTGGTTTCAAAAACAGATGTGTTCCTATATGAAGTAATCCCAGCGCGCAAACTGTTCCTTGTGCAGTTTAGAAGTGAAATCTAGTCACAGAAAAACTACTAAAGGGGTTTGCTTTTTAAAACATTTTAATCGAACGTTGGAGGTCAACTTCACGGATTTATTAGCACAAAACACATCAGTCCATTCGGAACACAGTTGTATTGAAAACACAGATTTGAAACGAGAAGCTGCGGGATTATGAGCGCGCATCATCATTCATTCATGCATTTACTATAAGTTCGCCAAATGCTGAGGCATTCTCGAGGGCAATCAAAAACAGAACGGAAAGAGAAAACTTTGTATTTGATGGCAGTGTAAAACAGAAAGGTGTTTCTAAATGGCTATTTGAGACTCTAGACACATATATCGTTTAATATTATCCACAAAGTTTATATTTAGCCTTTTTTTAACCCTGCAATGCCAAAGTTCATCAACGAAGGAAGACATACAGTAGGTACTGACTACAAAAATTTAAAACTATCTAAAATCAATATCTAAATGTGGTTAGTGCAACTGTCAACCTTACGCCGAATAAACCGCTGCTGATTGCAGAAATCATATCAGAGCTGTCTTTTACGCCGAATGCAAAACATGAAATCCCAAGGTGCAAAATCAGTGGACTTACCTTCTCATCTTACTCGAACCATTATGGGACATGGTCCATTCTCTTGACGCTAATGTATTGTAATTGATTCTTCGGTAATTCCAACGGGCGATTCTAATCGGTCGATCGATTCATACAGCAATCGATCGTGCAAATTAGACAATTCCATTTGATCGACATGGGTTTGCAGAAGACGCTGAAAGAGGAAAGTGATGATCTGTTTCTAGTGTGATCAATCTGAACAATTCGAAATGAAGGGAAAGAATGCTGCAAGGAACTATTGCAAACTGTCTTTTGACATTTTATTTGGCAGACTTATCCCGAAGATAAGACAAACCAATTAAGCTGATATAGCGTTTGCAAGTCTATGGAGTTCGAAAAGTCCAGTGAGAAACGCGTCCAGCATAAAGGTCATCAAATCAGTCGAAGAAACGCGTAATACTGCGCAGTAAGCACACAGAAATGGTGTTGAGGTAGTTCTATAATGTAAGATGAACATCCTCAGCGCGCTACTGCCTTCGAACATGTGCAGTATACTGTACGCTAACGATAAGAGCATGTCTGGGAACTGTGTCGACTTGAGGTACATAAATTGCTATATTATAGGAGACAGCCACCTGAAATTCAGTTCGTCTTGACGCTTAATGATAATTTACTCTTTACTTTTGTTGATAGCCCATTTGCAAACAGTACTGTTTGCAAATTGGTGTAGCTAGTCCAACCGACCAAGTGCCTGTGATCTGATCAGTCTGATCATTGGCACTTGCTCAGTCTGATCTGCCTGGGATCAGATTGTTCCGATCGCAGGCACTTAATCAGTATATTGCATAAAAAAAGGTTGCTCAACTGATTGCATAAGACGATTCCGAACATTCGATGTATACAGTTTCTAAATGGCTATGTGAGGCATTGACTGTCAGTGCTTCTGATGGCAAATTGTTTGTGAATGTCAAATGCTTCATATTTAAGAGGAAACTACACTTAATATGTGAAAATAGCCATGCATCCTACGTCTAAATGTGTCTTGCTATTGTCTTGCTTGTGCTTTCGCTCCGCCCGCCGATTGCTGTAACAAAATCAGAGCTGCCTTTAAGAAAAATGCAAAACATAAACTCCAAGGCGTAAATTCGGTGGAACAACCTATCCAACCGATCAAGTGCCTGGAATCAGTTATCGGTTCTCAATCCTGGAAATGCGGTTACAGTAATCCACATCCACCGTGTATCCAACTGGGTACATTTTGGGTCTAGAGCGGATGTGGTGGATTACTGTTATGGAAGCTAACTGACCACTCGTGGTGCGGTTGAATCGATCGTTGACATGGTACTGTTTTCCTCTATCATTCTGTAACCAACCCATTTCTCAGGTTACAGTATGCCTATCACAGATAACGCAAGCTGATACTGTCTCACGAATATATGTACTGTTTCATATTATTAGTGATTGCTGTTGACTCATGCGGGTATGTTCATGGTGCTGATCTGATAGAAACAGGAAGGTCATAAACAACCTTATCAGTTATGCGCTAATCAAGTACCAACACGGCTTCAGCAATGCCACCTAATAAACCTTATCGACAACCTCATGTTCACACAAGCGCCATTTTCCACCGACCTCCATGCTAATGCACTTACTCTAACACGTCTGCACTGTTTGTGATGCAAGTTTTGATCCCAAACATTATCGTCAGAATTAATCACACCCAACTTTTAAAAGCAATCAGAAACTTGAGAGAGTCCACTTCGTGTAGCATTCGATGTTTTATCTCACAAAATCTGCACTGTTAGTGGCAAATACAGTTCTTTTTTAACAAACGATATGCCTTATGAATGACATTGTGAGATCAAACATCGAATGCTGCATGTAGTGGACTCTCACTCAAGTTTCTGATTGCTTTTAAAAATGAGGTGTGATTGATTCTAAAAATAATAATTTATCGAAACTTGCATCAGGAGCGTAATTTGGAACTCACAAACCAGCAGATCAACAGTAACGAGATACAGTTTAATTTTTTGTTATAGAGCTACAGAGTAAGTGGAATGCGCTCGTAGATCACTTCATCCGAATATCAGTCATCTTTAAACCACATATTCGAAACAAGAACCTGCGAGTGTATGTGCATCCTGTTATACCCTATCATTCGGATCAGAGGGTATAACAATGCGTTGCATCTGCATGTGATAGCAGCGAAGTAAAGTGTTTCTAAATGGCTTTATGAGACTGGACTACATATTCTTTTAGTTAGTGCGACTGTTTAGTGAATTGGTACGCATATTTTGGTTTCAAATTACTTGCCACAAATACCAACAAATTTTCATCAAACGCTGATCAAACATTGGATCCGACCTGCTGATTGCACATTTTCAGCCTGATCCTAGAAATGTGATTCTGGAATCAATTATATGGTATTGGAAATGGTCTATTTCCAGCACATCAGTTGCTCAAACTGTCCGAACAAAATTCGCATTGAACTGTTGTACAGTGAAGCCAAAGAAATCTTACGAGCTGAGGTTAGGTTGCTACTGTGTCATATTACTGGTGAAAATATTTTCGAAGTGCTCCTTACAAGTAATCCGTCATGTGTAGGTTAAGTTTAAAAAAGTGCATTTCTTTTTGTCCTATAAACTACAGATTTGAAAAAATGCAATACCCCTTCATCGTTGAATGTACACACTGGAGTGCTATAACTTGAAATTACTTCAGTTTTACAAATTTTATCATGGGTTTCACGAATACCGTAACGTTTCGTTTGAACACATTTGGACGCCCAATCGCCCATACGATACCCGATCGGTCGTGGAACGTCATCATTTGGCGCTGGTGCCCCGCGTACCATCCGATTCCTATGAGCAATCGTTCGACTACTCATGGATCGCTTTATGGAATGAGTTACCCGAGGACATTGCGTTAAATCCCAACTTGGATGGCTTCAGAAGTTTTTTGAAAGATTATCAATTTAGCTAATGTTTGATCGATTCTGGACAATTTTGTTATTTCATTTGGTTTGATTTTTGTGTTCGTGCCTCTTCCGTCAGTGCGCAGATGCGTTTTGGAAAGAGTAAATTATGATGATGATAACTGGGCGATAAATATACCTGACCCCTCGATTGCTAAATCGTGGGTTGATAAGAACCTGTCTCACTCAATCAGTCTGTAATCGACTAACTTGTCAATCACAACACAAATAGGCATATCCAGTGACCAGGCGATGATTACGTTTCTCTATGCCTATTGTAGGGCGAGTGAATTCGAATACGCAATGAAATTCGCAAACACTCACTGTCAATCTGTGCTTATAAAGTTCAGCAAAGCGCAGCACCTTCGAACTTGCAATCGATTTATAACAGATTTGACCACAAATTTGAGCCATGTCAAATGGATGATTTCAAGCTTCAAAGTTGCTATTTGACAGACGAGATATTTTTAAAGAACTTGACAATAAAACAAAATACACAGTACTCTTGAAAGAAAACACTAACAGCGATTTAGTGCATGTCACATTATACTCTGCAGTATAAATCGATTATGTGCGCAACAAACTTCGCTCTGCATGTGAATGACGTAAGCTTACTGTAGTTACTTATTATGCGCATAATCAGTTATGCTGTAGGAATACATAATCAGTAACTAATAATCAGTAATCTTACAGTATGCACATAAGGCACACTTGCATATGGGATCCAATAAACGTCCGTATCACCTGTTCGGACATCATTCTGTATGCTTATACGTCAGTGGGACTACTGTAGCTTATTCATCAGACAGTTTATGCGCATGCTACAAGGTTACTGCACTTACTGATTATGCGCATAAGCCATTATACTGTAGAAATACATAATCAGTAACTACAGAAATCTTACAGTATGCGCATAACCTCCTCGATGAATAATCTACAGTAATCCTACTGCCGTGAAAGCATGCAGATTGATATCCGAAGACATAAGTTTCAGCATCCCATAATGCAAGTGTATCTTGCGTATGCGAAAGGTACACTAATCCTCAAACCATTCGACTGATATAAATTAAAACTGTCAGGTTAAAGGGGCACGAAAGAAGACTCCCGTCTCGAATGCGCGGAATTAGCAGACATGTAAAATTTCATGCTAATATAATAATGTAAAATTTCACGCAAAATGAAGCTTCGAAAACTAATATTTTCCATCCATTTACAAATCCACACGCGGAATTTCTGCAATTTCCCGCCCGAATTTACCAAACCGCACGAGGTATGTACCTGCGCATCTTTGTAATACAAGACAGTCTGTCCACTCCCACCGGGAGTCTTCTTTCATGCCCCTTTAAGCTGATATATAAATAACTAAAAGATGTGCTATCACTCTTGTGAAATACAAAACATAAAACTCCAAGGCACAAGAAACAGTGCACTCACCTTTCCGTCTTGTCCGATACATTTAGGGAGCTCGATGGCATTTGAATTTCAATGGATTCTTCTTCGGTAATTTCAATCGAGCGTTCGATCGATTCACCACGCAGCAATCCGATCGCGCCTATTGGATGTGGTTCTGTTTGATCGATTGGACCTTGCAGGGATGATGCTAAAAAGGAAGATAATGATCTCGTTGCAGTGTAATCAGTCCGAAGGGAAAGGCAAGAATGCTAACAACTAACTATCTTGAAGTGTGCTTGGATAGTATCTTGGCAGCAGTTACCGAAAGGACCAGACCAGCACGCCTATGCAGGATTAAGCTGTTAAACAGAATATGTGATAATGAGCAGAATGTGATGTTAACAACAAAACTGTACGCACAATTGAGGCCGTTTCATAGTGTCAGAGGATCATCATTCTGCTCCGGTTACCTGAACAATGACTAGTCACTATGAGGAATTGAGGTTCATAAACTGCTATATTAAACGACGCATTGACATCAAATGAGATATTTGTTTCTGCAAGGGGTGATTTTTGGAAAACGGGCATTGGGATTCAGAACGACATCGCTTTTTTGTATAATAATAATGTGGAATTATATATTTTTTTTTGTACAATAATGTGTTTGGTTTGGTCAGTTTATAATAAATATATACAATATATATGTATGCAATTTAATTGTTGTATGTATGCAATTTAATTGTTTTTATGTATGCAATATATATATTGCATACATAAAAACAGACACTGAAATAGTACTGTACTATTTGATGCATGTATATTTATTATATATTTATTATAAACTGCCATACCAAAAACGTTACTGTATATATATAAAAATAACTATTATACAGGATTGTACAATAATATATAATCAAATACATGTTTATATATTGCATATACTGCAGCATCAATATATTTTTATTATGCACATTCAAAATAACAAACATATTACACGTTTCTCGAAGCCGCAAGACCAACTTTTGTGAATCGCTGAGACATACATACAAAATGGATAACGTTTCTTCCACGATTCATATATGAGATTACAAAATTAAAGGCCGATCGCAATAAAAAAGGTGCTTCTCGACAATGCAGAGTTGATAACTATAATAGACAATAAATCAGTTGAGTTTCGTTAAAAACCATGACTATGTTTCGGGATTTCTTGCAGTATACGCTATGTGGGTTTAAAAGTACCGTACTTTTAAACCCACATCGCGTATACTGCAAGAAATCCCGAAACATAGTCGGTAGTTTTGGTAGTTTTGAAACAAGGGGACAAATGTGCACAATGTTTCTCAAACAAGGGGCACATAGAAGCTGAAGTCGAGTTTCTGATTCAACATTTTAGGGGCGAGGCTTTTAAAGGACTGATGCTTCGGAATGCGATGCAGTAAGACTCGACAGCTAAGGACAACTTTACTCCATGATGTATGCACACCCCTAACACAAAATAGGCTCCAATCAAATAGGCATATGCTCAAACTTGATTTGCTTTCTATTATTAATGTGACTCTCCCTTCTTTTCAAAGTGGTAACAAAAATTAGGTTCGCACTCGCACATTTCTAAACGTTGATAATTTGATACTGATTTTATATGTGTTGAAACTTTTACAGACCGGCCAAGTGCAAACTCTATATCTCAATATCTGTTGTCTTTCTTCCTTGGTAACTTCCGCCAATTAACTATTCCGACGTGTGTTTGGGATAGTTTCTTGGCAAAAGTTACCAAAAAGACAAGAGATATACAGTATTAGTTTGTTTGAGTCTTTCACACGTGAAAGTGAAAAAGTCAATCGATTCAATTTGGAGTTCCGTATCGGAGCGCACGCACAATTGAGGCAGTTTTATGTGTTGAACATCACCATTCGCCGTTGTATGTGGCACTATGTCTAGAAACACTTGTACACTGAGGTTCATAAACTGATACGTTAGGAAGCAGCCATCTGATATTCGGTAATGCTCAATGCTTTTTCACAATGTGAACTTCTTATATAGTATCTTTGCAAATTCAGGTGGACAGGAGATTAAATCGATCAAGTGCCTGTGAGCACTACACTGTACAGTGCTGCACAGTTCTGTACAGTTCTGTACAATGTCCTGCATGGTACTTACATTTCTGTACAGATCCGTACAGTGCTGTATGTAATGTGCCCGTTCACTCCGCAATGTTCCTTTGTATCAGTCAAGTCATGTGATGTGGATATCTAATGTTTGAAACGAGACGCAACATGACTGTAGATGAAGCTTACAATTAGAGTTTCTAATTCAAGATATTAGGAGCTACGGGCTCAAAAAGCTTGATACCTCCGAATATGCGCGCGTTGCAGTAAGATCAGAGCCATGAGTAAGATTTGACAACACTACGAACTAATCGTTTAACCCAATGCTTTCCTTTTCGAAGTGTTAATAAAAATTAGGTTTCGAAGTATTCTTTTATGACCTCGCACGTTTCTTAACGTTGATAATCGGATATCATTTGTATATCAAAACTTTTACAGACCAGACCTGCCAAGTTCAAGCTGGACTACCGTAATACTGTATAGAACTGTCCTTGTGATCATTTCGTTCGATCTTCTCTCAAAGCATTCGTACTTCTCACCGTCTGATCGCCAATTACGCAGTGCAGTCCCTACCTATATCCAGCACTTACGAAATACACGCTCTACACGATCTACCAGCCCCTGATTACCGAATAGTCCTCACGATGTGATCCCCGACCCACTAGCCCTGATTATCTATACCGCTGGTTGCCATGACCGGAACCCCTGGAACCCTCGAAACCCTTGGAAACCGAGCTCCTCTCCTCGATGATGGTACCACCACCATCTCGAACTAGCCTACTCCCTCCCAATAACCTAGTAACCTACCGATCCACATTACCGACCATATAAGGAGATCCACAGCTATAGTTTATCTTTAATCCTACGACTAATCCTCGACCTAGATTACCATCTAACCTACTACCATCCATCCTTGGACCTCCAGTAGCCACCCTCCTACCATCTCGAACTATGGGCTGCGGTGCCTCGGTCCCCAACCATCATCAAGCGCCCAAGACCAACAACAATCTCCTCGCACCACCGCCTCAAATCTCCGTCCGACGAGCCGATAGTCCGATCGCCGTCTATTGTCCACCGCCCAGCGATTTCGAGCTGTCCAACAATTTCGACCAAGAAGAGGCTGCGACGGAAGAGAACAAGACGACAACCCACGAAGACCACCGACGCCCAGCCGATGATGAGCCCGAGGACGAGAATGACAATGACGAAGACGACGACGATTGGCCCTTGGATCCGCACATGAGCAATACGGCAGGAGGAAGAATCGTGGAGATCCCCGATATCTCCCATCCGACGACTCCGATCGATCCGTCGGCCTTCGACAACGTGGAGCAGATGAGTTTCGAGGAAGCGTGCGAGAAGCTCGATCGAGTGATCGATCACTTGCGAAGTGATCATCAAGTACAACGACGAGCGATCACGGCCGGTGAACGCGCCGCGGATCGATCGGTCGTCGATCCTGATCACCATCAACCGCAAAATCAAGTTGCAACGACGAAATCATCGTCGGACGAGGAGAATCCGTTATTTTGCCCGTGGAAATTCATCAAATACTATTCGTACAACAATCGCCCGAATTTGCCTGACGATCTGGCCGATCGATGGTTGGAACGTTTGGTCGATAATCGATTGGCCTCGGTTTGCGTCAGTATTTGGCCGACGTTCGAGCAAATGTACATAAGACAACCGAGCGCCAAGACGTTGCAGGCGTTCGTTCAACCGGTCACCACGTTGTGGAATGGGACGAGGTGTTCGAGCACGTTTTGCGAACAGTTCTTGGGTGAGTGGAGAGTCAAACGAGCGGTCGGGTGGTTTTGCCGTGGTGCAAAGCGGTCGGG
>JAQGCW010000562.1:0-10845 GCA_034700065.1 Mesodorylaimus bastiani | reverse complement strand
TTGCCTGGGGAGAGAGTCAAAATCAGGTTCCTACTTACCTTATAATCGTAAGGCCTATTCATGAATATCTCGGGACTCATATAGAACGGTGTCCCAACCAAAGTCGTGGCATAATCGGCGGACGAGTCGAGAATTTTCGATATGCCGAAATCGCCCAATTTCACGATGTTGGCTTTGGTTAAGAAAATGTTCGACGTTTTCATATCGCGATGCAAAATGTGTCTTTCGTGAATGTACTACAAAGAAAAGCGACTTTGTAAGGATCGATCCAAGTGATCTCTGGGCATTCCAGCCAGCCAGGCACTGATTGGTGATGATTATGAGGGAGACAGTGAAATATCACCTCACCTGTACAGCCATGACAATTTGAACGAACCAATCCAGGATCTGGGCCTCGGGAAATAGTTCCTTTGTACGTTTGCGTGCTTGTATCTTCGTATGGAGATCACCACCGTCGCAATAAGCCATGATCAAATGGAGCATGCCGCCTGGCGTTTGGTACGAGCCCTGAAAGTCGAGGTGTTTATTCCCATGCTGCCGTCATACAGTCTGACCACATCGATCAAAAATCGGACGCTGCATCAGCTTGATCACATCGATCAAACTGGTGCAGCGTCCGATTTTTCGAAGGCAAAATTTTCACGTCCGTTTTGGAACAAGCGTCCGCATGGCCAAGAAGGCTCGCTCGAAGGTCTGCCTAGGATCATGAAGACACCTGTTCCAAGACGGATCTGTACCCTTGTGTGATGTAGGAATCCTGACCAATGCAAACTTTCATCCCAAACCTCACCTTATGTTGCACAATATTCGGATGTTTCAACGTGGACAAAATCTTTGCTTCCAATTCGGCCGACAGACGTTCTTTGATTGTTGCACGACTCAGATCGACTTCTTTCAAGACGAACTGAAGAGATCGAAAGATCGCGTGTTCCCAATTTCCCGCACGATATCCGGTTAACCTTGAATCGTACCTTTTTCCTATTGTCCACATCTTGGATCAACTTGACCGTGCCATAACTCCCTCGGCCGACTTCTTGCAGCACGCGAAATGACCCGTGAAAGTTCATCATGATGACAGCGTATGGTCATTCGCCAGCGGATTTCTCAGGGCGCGCGGAGGAACAGCAATCACTGGAGGGACGATTGGACGACCACGATGTTGGACAAGAGCCCGAAAAAGGGAGCACTCGAGTTTTGTTCCTCGGCGACTCCGGGGCCTTTCGTTGCGAGCTTCTTCGAGTCTCCTTCGCGTTGCTAGTCCCCCGCTTTGCTCCTGTGGGCGCATTATATTAGCCGGGGCTTACCGGTTGCCAAGCTCCCGTACACATTGATCGGGGAGCTCGACGGGGCGGAGAGGAACGACTCTGATGGATATGTCCACGGCGCCTAATGACCAGGTGCGAAAGAGGAGGACATTGCATCGAACCAGCTATAGCGCCTGCATTTTTTATGATGAAGAAGAAGAAGATGCAGAAAGTTTGATTTTTTTATGAAGAGGAAAGGAGCTCCGGCGTTGCGCGCGATGGTAGGAAGTTCCTGCTGCGGACGGCGTCGAGGTCGAGATTGCGTATGTGGATCTGGAGCTTATGGAACGACCCCCAAAGGCCATCCGGCAAATGCAACGAAAGTTTTTCTTTTACAGAGCAGCCAGACACGAGATCAAAACATGAAACAAAAGTTTTTGTGTAGGATGAGTGAGAGCAAAATCTCTCGCGTCCTTTGAAAAGCCTTTCGATATTCCGAACCAGCCCTCCCCGCCTCCATCAAAGACATCCGCCCCATAATTTGAAATTCCCGCTCACGTCCTAGCAATGATCAGCCTTCCTTCCCCCAGTCCATAAGTCTCTGGCGGATTCACACTCTTGCGCATTATCACATATCCGCTTCCAAGCGAGTCCGTCGAAAATGCTTTTTATGCTCTTCTTGTTATTGTCCATGGCTTTGGCCACCGTGCAGGACAGCGCACGTCCGAATATCACACTGGGCGCCGGTGCAATGGCCGAATCCGCACCACTGTCTCCGGCACCAAGCCCGTCCGCCTCGGGTACACCGGGCACCAACAGGATTGCGGCTGTTCACGTGAGTCATCCCATCCCAGTCATTTTTCATGATACTGTACAATTACTGTATAATTCTTGATACAGCAGAATATATGGAAGGAAGTGATCGTCATTTCAGGAGCACATCGTCTATTGCAACGATTTCGTCGAATTGAACGACACGTGCGGATGGACGAACAGGTGCAAAGGCGATTGTAAAATTCAGCATGGTCGATGCCATTGCTTCTTTTGAGGGGACTGTGGTGAAAGTAAAATGATTCAACGCAAGATCTGTAGTGATGGACATATGTCGATATGTTGGCTCACAATGTTAAATGGTCATCACACTCGAATGAAAAGTCCAATTAACTTGTGAGCCAAATGAGTTTGATACCACAGGAGGTGTAGATTCCGATGCACAGAGACAGTCTGGACAATTTGATATTTTGACACACAATCTGAAGACTGCATGATCGATCTCTTCACTGGACTGCAATCTGGGGTCTGAACCTCTGGACTAATCCAGGAACTGGATTCTGAAGTGCACGTCGAGCAGGAATTATTTAGGTTCGAGGTTATGACGGACGTAGAGAAGAAGCCGTTTTCTGACGCCAGACTATTTGAGTGAGAAAGTGCAAAGACAGTAACCTATTAGCAAAAGACGAGGAATGCACGGATGATCCACAAAATATAACCCAATACTGCAGGATCCAAATTTCATTGTCAGGTTTGCAATTCATTTCTCACATCGTTCTAATTCTCGCGTTCTCGCTGCTGTTGCTGTTGTTGATGTTCCCTTCGGCGGAAAATGCTCAAAAACCCATCTCGCATTGTTTTGTTGAACGCTATTACAAACCAAAAATCGAATCCCGTGCGTGAACCAATTGGCCCAAACGGCTAGATGATAGAGGCCCAGTGAGACTCTGCCTTCATAAGCTCGCACCTCGATATCCTCGTATTTATATTTTGTCAGAAGCGTACACAGATCTGATGGTAAACCACCCTCAATGGTGATTTCCCCGTATCGGCCGGCGATCCACGGAATGTGATCGATCAATGCGCACATCGCCGTGATCATTGTGATTCTGGTGATTTTCTTCATCTTCGCTTCCTCTTCTTGTTTACACGTCATTTCAGATGAATGCGCGCCGAAGAAACCCAGAACTAGGTTGGAGAATTCAGTTTCTTAAAGGGATTGGTTAGCAGCGAAAATCGTGGGGTCATAGCTCAGTGGTAGAGCGCTCGCTTTGCATGCGAGAAGCCGCGGGTTCGATCCCCGCTGTCTCCAATAATTTTGCCTCTTGTGTGTTGACTGTGTGAGAAAGGTATGTAGTTTCGTTCCTGACTATGAGCGAATGACGAATGCAGAACCTGCTGAATTATAAGACAGATGGATTTCCACACTGCTGTTTTGGATAGTTTGCTGTTTGCAATAATTTTGCCGCTTGCATGTGGAGTGCTTGATGAGACTGTACGCACTGACGGACGTGAGCGAATCATGAATGCAGGACCTCTTTGACAGATTTCCACACTTTTGCTGTTTTGGTGAAAGACATTGGCCAATTAGTTCAACAGAGAGAAATAAAAACCATGTTGGAACAGGCATGCACTGACAATAAGAAACGTCGCCGTCATGACCGCAAAGTCAGGCAACACGTAGATTTACTGGCGCATGAGCACACCTACCTAGTTTTTTCTTGCGCAAGAATAAAAACTAGGTGTGCTCATGTGCCAGTAAATCTACTTGTTGCCGGACTTCGCGGTCATGACAGCGACGTTTCTTATTGTCGGTGCATGCCTGTTCCAACATTTTTTTTATTTCTCTATCATATATATACCGTACCTATCATGTATGTACCTATCATATACCGTTATTTCTCTATCATATACAGTACATATCATATATCATAAACAATCAAAAAGGAAAAAAAAGAAAAAACTAAATGTTGCATCTCACAGAGGCTGATAAACGTTCACTGTTCTTGAAGAACACAGTGTACAGTTCAGGATCCACAGGCCCTTTAGTTGATCATTAGTATCCACCGCCACCTCCACTATCGCATCCGCCGCCTCCGCCTCCGCCTCCATCACCACCGCCGCCGCCGCCTCCCGAATCGCATCCACCTCCACCGCCGAAATCGCCGCCGCTGCTATTACATCCGCCGAAATCCCATCCGCCTCCACTCGAATCGCCACCACCGCCGCCGCCGCCGCCGCCACCGCTGCTATCGCCCATGAACGAAGACCAATCGCTGGAGCTTACGCACGACGAATCGGTGACCATTCCGGTTGGATCGACGATACACGAACCTTGGAACGAGAACGACGGCTCCGCGCATTGAGACGAATCGGTGACAGCGTCGAACGAACTTCCGTCCGTCACGCATCCGCTATGAAAGTGCGGATACTCGGCGAAATGGGACGTTCGTTCGGAGTCCATAAACGCCATCCACAAGCACGGATAATAATCGTGATCGTAGCCGTGATAATTCTGCGATCGAAATTTTCCACCATTCGATTTCACCTTCGCTCCGTTCTTCAACCATTTCTTCAGTTCCGCCTTCATTCCGCAGCCGCGATCGATTTCGTATTTCTTCATATTCCGTTCCGTCTGCTCGCGATCCTCGATCCGTTGGAAGCGCCGCCCGACGCCCATACATTCGGCGAATGTCCGCAACCACGTTTCCAACTGATCCAAACCGCCCAACGCGAACTCTTGATTCTCGACTCGTTTCGTATTAAACTCCAACATCGGGATGACCAAAGCGTACGGAGCGAATCGTTGCGATTTACCGCGGTTCATTCGTCGTTCGTTCGAATGGAATTGACGTAAATGAATGGCGAGAAAGATCTTGGCCAAATCAGCTCGACCTTTCACTTGACCATTGCGTTTGACATACACCAATTTGCCCGTTGTTTCGTCCAAACTAAGGAAGTAGCGTTTCCAATAAGAATTTAGTAATCCGTGTTTCCATTTATACACGACACCGACGAGGGGAGCCATTTTTACTCAGACAGATTTTGATAACAGAGTTTAGAAAGTTAGATTGAGTATCTCAAAGAGACAGTCGAAAGTTGATTCAGAGTAGGCTCGTACTCTTTATATGGACTTTTCGATTCGCCAACATAAAACCAGTTTCCAAGTTTAAAATGAGGCTGGAAGAATTCGTGGGAAGTTTTTGATGACGCGAGCGAGTTAATGGAATCGTAAGAGATTTCCATGAATTTCGCATACATCAGTCATCACAATCGCGAGGAATTGTATCAAGAAAGACCGCCGCGAGAAAGTACGCATTGAGCAATAGTTGGTTGGAAACTGGAATACGAATAAAATTAGGAAGGATGTCAGAAGGAAAGCGACGCAGTAAAAACTAGATAAGAAGGATGCGTCACTGAGGAAACATATATCGAATGTAGAATGGCGAAAAAGTGGGAGGAGGGAGTCGAGAAATGGTGTAAGAGTTGCGCATTTTCTTGCGTCTTGCGACTTGCATGCGTGTGTGATTGAAAGTTTACAAGGATCATATGACATTAAGTTTGATTCATAAGTTACACAGTATAAACACCTACATAACCTAACATTTATGACTAACCCAGCAGACATCTCTATCACACGATGAATGAGACATCTTCTTCCGCACACAGTAGACAACAGTGGGCCGCCCCATGTGATCTGGATTAACCTGATTGTTGTAACAGAACTGTCCCACATTTAAATCACACCTGTTCTGCAGTCACAACCGATCGCGCGCGGCCATGCAGCCCAAAGCGATCAGGTCAGCCCCTGGAAAGCATTTCTCAGAACCTACATGATGTCACTTCCGGACTTTGAACTCGAGCCCGTCAATGATTCGATTTTTGCATGATCCCTGACGACAGCCGAAAGAAAACCAAAGACAAGACCGCAAAATAGTCTAACTTCGTAGCCATCATCCCAGCCACGAAACCAAAAACCAGTTTTCCACTTCCCCATATCCCTATATATGGAAAGACTCATCACAAATTTTTTGTAGTGCCTCACAAACTCTAAATCTTCAGTGTGCTTCCAAAATGGCGACGGCTTCTCCCACTGTTGTCGGAGTTGTGTACAAATGGAAAGAACAACTATTTACTTCGTATTGGAAAAAGTATTTCCTCCTCTTGAACCCGCGAACTGGATTATTATTTTACGGGAAACGCGACGGTACCATTAAAGCTCGAGCCGATGTAAAAAAAGTATTCTTCTCGATCCAATGTCGTCCGATTATTCCCAACGATCATCGACTGGTCGGCAAGTTACGCCGCCAATTCGCTCCGTATTTCTTGATCATCCCGATGTTCAATTTCGACATGGGTCGGGTGGTCAACGAGGAATTCGCGCTGGGGACGCTGGACGAATTGGAAACGTGGTTCCGAGTGATCGCTCAATCGATGGACGCCGAGGATCGATTCGGGCGAGTGGAAGCCGAACAGCAAGAGAAGTACAATACGAAGAAGATCAAGAAAGCGCAATGGGCCTTCGAGGAGGACGCTGCGGTAATGATCGCCGAGAAAGAAACCACCAGGAGTGGACGATACTATTACGCGAATCGTAATAAATATCCACCCGATTACTACCCGTATTGTTGGACGACATTTTTGGATTCGGAGAGAAGGGATCACGCGGATTCGTACGATAAGGAGTGCTTGGACGCAGTTTCTGGTGAGTGGATTGAAGTCACTGTCTGAAGTCCAGTCTTGAGGTTTAAGATAGCCTTTCAAAGTGTGCAGAGCCAACTTTTTACAATAATTGGTCTATTGATTTTTTTCCAGACGATTCTCCATTCTACCTCGTGACACACTCGACCGATACCTGGGGCTCGATCGATTATACCACTTGCCACGCTATCGATCCATCGGTCGGCCAGATCACCGATTACACGGGCCTGAGCGATTCCAACGGGGTTCGTGAAGATCCTTCGTGTTGGTCTTCGTTCTTCTCGGACGACGGTGGCACGTATCATCCAGGATCGAGCGGAAATGCCGATCGTTACGGATCGACAGGATACTACTACAACAGCAGCGATGTCAACAGTGGCGGTGGAGGTGGTGGATGCGATTCTGGCAATGGAGATTCTGGCGGCGGGGATAGCGGCGGTGGTGGTGGATGCGATGCGGGAGGAGGCGATAGTGGCGGTGGGGACTGCGGCGGTGGAGATGGCGGTGGAGGTGGTGGTGATTAATATTCCCAGAGAATGCTCGATTATATGAATATGTTAGCCGATGCTCAAATCATTTGTAACTAATGGTGCTTGGGGGATTCATTGTCTTTGATTAAAAAGAGACGGAGATGTAGTCCAAATTTACTTTGACCAAACATAAAGTCCTCCTCAAAACCACTTGTCCTTCTCAAAACTGTAGCACATTCTACCCTCGTTGATCCATATTAGGACATACCCAGTGCTTACCAAATAAAACGTGCGTCAATCGAAAAGAGGCAACTGTCGCATCGGAACTTTTCATCTGCTCCAACAAGTTTACCTAATTACTTTTAAAACCTCCTGACAAACTTTAAAAATATACTTAGGACAACCTACGCTCATCTCCCACCTGTCCTCCAACTACTGCGCCCACGTCAGCTGGAGTACCGACCGAAGTGCCCACTACTGGACCTACCGTATTGCCGCCACCCGTCTTGGCGCCGCAACCCACGAGGCATCTCACCAGATTACCCAATGCCCTTCTATACGGACGCAGCATGCTCAAAGTGATCAATCCGCGCACGCACGAATTGATCAAATACAACGACGTGAACACGCGGCCTTGAACCAAATCTTGCCGATCGTACGAGATGAATTTTGCCAAATGATAGGTAGTGTGAAAGAGAATCGGAAAACACATGTCGGCGATCATGAAATACAAGAGCTCCCGATTCTGACTGACTACGTTTTGTTTGAGCGATTGAGTGCCAGTGTGCGTGGAGAGCTTCTTGTAGATCTTGTAATTGCAAAAGGTCATCGTCCCATTGGCGCCGAGGACCAATGGGACGATGATCGCCAGCCAGTAGAACACTTTCCAACCGACGGCGCTCGTTTTCACCACGATGCAACAGTGTAGATTGTCATCGTCGAAGCCTGCAAAGTAGAAAGAAATTGCATTGTCTGTTCCTCGGCGATTTGGGACGATCGATCGGGGTGATCGATCGACCCAAATCGACGGCCCTCCTTCGCGACTTACCGGTCTTCCCGCACAAGACGAACACCAACGGTATGACGGTACAAAACGCCCAACTTCCCAACACCATCCCGGCGATGTTCCGCGCATTGTAAACTCGTTCGTAATACTGATTGTAGTAATACAACGATATGTATCGATTCACGGACAGAAACGGCGGGAAAATGAATTCGAAAAACGCCGTGGTAAAGGTCAAGAAAGCCAACCATCGACAACCGGCGGGATTCAGTTGCTCGCGATACAAGATGAATTGGGTTTGCCCAAAGACGAATGAAACGGCGAAGAGGAGATCGGCCGTCGATAAATTGGCAACCATTACATGCACTTTATTGTTGCGCAATTCCGCGGTGCAAAGGGTGAGCAAGATGGGCAACGAGTTGAGAACGATGCCCAAGGAGCCGAGGAAAGCGAAGAGAGTCGTAGTTCGGACTCGTTCGGTCCATTCGGCGGGGTCCAGTAAAGTTTGGTTGAGAAAGGTGGATTCGGACAGGAGAGCATTGGTGGAGAGGTTCATCGTAGTGATCGAGTGCTGATCGGAGTGGTTTGTCAAGGCGGCGTATAGATGGGTGAGCTGGAGAATTTGCAGGGAAATGGTTTGATCAGGGACTTCGTGGAGTGGACTTTGGAAAAAAAATCGGCAAGCTGCAGGCCAATGTCGATTGAAATTGATCGGAGAAAGAGACAAAAAGCAGCAACAGGTCTCGCCGACATCAAAATGCTCAAGGAGACTCCTCCGATTCGAGACCTCCTGAGTCTATTTCTGCTCTAAGGCCTCCCTAGCCGATCACTTCCACCGCCCAACGGAAAATCATCTGCGCCTCGCCCACTTCCTTTCCTTCCTCCGCGATTGACGCTTGACGCCTCGGATATTGACGCACGTAAAAACCTTTTCGGAGTTGGTACGTTCTGTCTAATTTTCATGAACAGTAGTAATATAAGAAATGTGCACCTGCACAATAATCGCGGAGTCTGGCACGGTCCATGATCAGCTTTCCTTCCTTAGGAAGCCTAAGCCAACCGAAGTCAATCTGCAAAGGAGCTTTGCACCTTTATTCATTGGCATGAGAGGCCACGAGAAAGTAGTAAACTGAACATGCGACGTCCTGGTCATAAAAGTTCGATTGGCTTTCCGATAGTTCGTAAAAACTAATGATTAAGCCGCCACTATAAATTTTGTTGCAAATGAGAATTATCAGAAACATTCGAATGGTTTTTGGCAGACCTGCTGTTCCGCAAGACCTCGCACTGACCTGTGCAAGTCTTGCGGAACAAGATCTTGTGCAAGTTCTTGCCCAGACCTGTGCAACAAAGCTAATTTCAGGCATAAGACGATGAAAAGCGTGCCTGTTTCTTCAACAGAATCGATAAAGCTCGATGCAACCGTCCTAATAAGGTTTTACTCCGGCATGACTACGAGCATCGCCGCCGACTTTGACGGTTTTAACCCTATTGTGACTGGTACGTGTCACCTTCAGCTCGCTCTTCAGAAGCGTGGCTGTAAGTGGGAATTTTTGGAACGCGCTTAGCCGTCGGCTGGCGCTGCTTGATCAAAGTACAGTAGTTATCCAAAGCTTCGCGATTTGAAGCTTGATCCTGGAATCAGCGCATAGAATAAATCGCCATGTGCAAATTCTGGTTGAGCGTCCATTGCACTGAGGATGGGGGAAACGAGTGCGGGGTCACAGCTTTACACATTCAACAGGCACATGCATACAGATTCATGGAACGTTGTTGCTCTAGCTGCTCGAAACTGAAGTCTGCATTGCAATACACTGAATTGTCCTTCTTGCACAAGCACCATTGCAAAGCGAGCAATCAATAAAATCATGATCGTGAGTGTTAGCAGCTAGGGTCCAGATTCAGCTCGCATCCAGGTAGGCCGTGTCTTTCGCCAGTAGCAGCGCATCGAGAAACACCGAGCACCTTCCAGTAATCCGTTCTGCACACAACCCTCTTCCTTCCGTTTCCAACCACAGCCTGGAGAATCTGGCAGCTGTCTCTTTAGGCCTGCGCATACGTGCCAACTGACTGGTGCTTGGGCCTCAACTGGTTTTCTTTCAGTGCAATTGACGAGTCGATATTCTTCGCACTGCTACTTTTGTTGTCTAGAATTCAGGGTGGTTCGAGTTTTTGATGAGATTCTTGCAATTCCATGTCGTTTCTCTGTAGGATTTTGAAACAGGGGATTCTAAATTTGGAGGTTAAAATACCTAGCTTCATATAGTTTGAAATTTCCTAGATTTTTACCTTGACCTGAGACTGTTTGATTGTCGGAAAAAATAGGATAACAATGACGAAATATTTCGTTCCAATTCCAGCACCAATTATCACCAACGATGGCTTCTCCGCATCAACTGATACTGCGATCTCGCGCTCAGCTTTTTCCTACGGGCATTCTTTCAATTCGATGCTTTTCGACGACCGAGAAATTATTCGCCACCAAACATTTCAAGTTGGCCGTGATTGGAGGCGGAAGCGGTGGATCCGCCATTTCCAATTCGTTCGGTAGACAATTGGGCAAGGAGAATGTAGCGGTGATTGAACCGCAGGAGGTCAGTTGCAGATCCAACTGAACTGATCAGGTCAGATCAGATCAGATCAGATCAGATCAGAT
>JAQGCW010000561.1:0-10848 GCA_034700065.1 Mesodorylaimus bastiani | reverse complement strand
GTAGTGATCGAACGTAATACGTCTCGACCTCGGGGTCCGAGTGGTTCCCCGTCTCGATACGACCCGGCACGGTTGCAATGTCAGACGCGTTTCGAAGACATCTCCTGCCTTTGTCGTCGAAATCTCCAATAAATCGATCACGATCGGCAATGTATGGCACAACAAGAATTTGAAAATGACCATTAGTAATGTGAAACTTAAGGAATCGGTACGTTTCTTATTGGATCGCATCAAATTCGATAGCCTTTGCTCTTTATTCAAGCATCTTGTCGAAGCTTTTCCCAACCAATCGCCTTCAGTACAGCTGCGACTCGCCGAACGTGTGTCGGCTTTATTCTCTGTATCATGTACGATGAGTAAATCGCTCAAACGAACATTTGTGCAATCATCGCCACCCTTCAGAACTGACGAATCTATCTCCGTGTCCAACGTCAGTTCCACATCGCGCTGTGGCTCCGTCTTTGGTTCTGGCTCCGTCACTGGTTCTACCTCTGGTTCCACCGTTGGTGCCAACTCAGGCGCAACCTCGAGTTCTGCCCCTTGTGCCGACTGATATCTTGTCACCAGTTCTTCTTCCGGTGCCACCCTAGCTTCAATCACCGGTACGTTTTCCTCCTCCTCGAGTCCCTTTCCGGGCTGCGCCACCAGTTCCGCCTGAGGCCCACGCTCCTGCGCTTCCTCCGGATGATAACTAATTAGTTGTCTCAAGTACAAAACGTTCTGATTTCTCCTCAATTGTCTCCACATACCGATGCTGAGGAAACATAAAAAGACGAATGGACCAATAGATAATAGCGATTTCTCGAGTATTACGTCGTAAATTATTCTGTATAAATTAGCGCTTCTGAGTTGACTCGCCTCGAGCCGATAAATTGCCGTTCCATGATCCGAATCAAGACAAGTTATAATTCGGAATTCGAAAAATCTCGGCACATTATACAAAAATGCACCAATCATGCAAAGGCATGTGACAAGAACGGATCGTTTCCTCTTGTCGTATAACATATGCTTAAATGGATAACACAAAGCGAAGTATCTCTCCGCCATTAGAGCCACTACAAGCCAGATTGTGCCGGTCAACGCCGCTTCGGACCAATACACCAAGAAGGGCAGAGCTCGGACATGTAAATTCGCAAAAGTGACGCTGTTCCAATTCACCAATCGGGGTAAATTTACAGTCAAGAAGGCGCCTAATAGAACTGCGCAATCGGAAACGCATAACGGAATCGTGTACAAATTCAACACCGAGATCGGTCGATGCAGGAGTAGAAGGGAAATGTAAGCAAAGTTGCCCACGAATCCTATCAGGATAAACACGGTTAAAATTGGTCCGCACAAGAGACCAGTGTAAAATGAGTTGTTGGGTGGAAAAACTGCGCTACAATCGTTCAACGATGGGTGGACACTAAGATTCGTGTTAGAAACCAGTTTGTATCGATGGCAATATTCGAATAATCTCGAGTATAACATTTTGTGGTGTTTGCTAGATCGATAGAAGCTGGAGCCGAAAGAAAACGGGTCTCGCGAAGATGCACTGCCAGTAAATAAGTCAGTGTTTTACTAATCGGACCCGTAAGCATCGTGACTATGACGTATGTGCATGGATTCATAGATGCAATGTAGACAACTAGCGAGGAATGATTACGAGGTGTGCCCACTAATCACATAACACGTGACGCAGCGCGAAGCACATATTTTCCTTAATTACACGAGCAATTATCGACTTATTTCGGAACATTCGAAACCGCGTGATCTCGTGAAGCAAAGCTCGTCACCCGACGTCCGGCTTTTTCTGTTGTGCGCCGTGCATGTG
Organism: Mesodorylaimus bastiani; assembly: GCA_034700065.1. NCBI lineage: Eukaryota > Metazoa > Nematoda > Enoplea > Dorylaimida > Dorylaimidae > Mesodorylaimus > Mesodorylaimus bastiani. The sequence goes on along the minus strand of JAQGCW010000561.1, from coordinate 9,035 downwards.
ATATAACACAAATGGAAATATTTACCCACTAATTTGAAAAATTCCCACACGTGCGTTGGACTCGTTTGGTGCAAATCTATGTTACCAAGTTACCCGTATTGAACAGATAAAATATCGATATTGAAAATTTCATGACCAAAAAGACAGCCTCTTTTTTTAACTCAACTTTCGCATTTCAATGGCAAAAGAGTGGGGATTCAGAAAATTGACCAAAATTACGAAAGATCCCATCGAGTACTAGAAATGTGGTGTTCTTATGTTATTGAATCGAAAGATACAGAAAAATACCGAATCATCTCATCTATAAAAGGAATCCATTTTATGATTAGGGTCGATTAGGCAATTAGGGATCGGCTAGGGGCCACTGTTGATTTGGGGCCGCACAGTCGAGAAACTGATCCACAGTACCAATATTCGATTAGTCGATTGACGTACGAGGAGTTCGATTATCGTCCATTTTATCCACTGACAACAAGCCGGGCTTCTAGTCATTTCGAAAATATTACTCACGACATTTGACTTCACGATGATTGGGTGTTATATGTTTTGAATTCAGGTGCTGGCGGCACTGAATTTTGGTGGACCTCTGGTACCACGAAATCCAACAAAATTTAATATAGCGCCAATCATTTGTTTTCTTACAATATCCAAATCTAAATCTAAATCTATATTTTTTTGGTATCGAGATGCGGATATGCAACATAGACTTTTAACTCTCCATGATTGAAAAGTTCGCGCGATTTTCGTCCATTTATATCAAAAGGACCTGGTTTTGTTGCAAAAATTTCTTTATACGCGTGATTTTTTTGTCTTTTGTTAAATGTTTCACAATATATGTATCATATCACTGTTTATGTGTGCGCGGGGCGAGGACTCGGAACAATTCAAGGTTGCTTTGAATTTTTTGTCATTTTTTTTGCATTGAAAAAGAAATTTTGAAATTTAGCAAAATCTATATCTCAGATCCATATTTTTCGATATTTTTCGGATATATGTTTTTATATATCTAGTCCTAAATCTAGTTCTATATTTTACTATCAGTTCTCTATCATGAGTAAGGAAGGGGCACTTCTTGTCGAGTTATCTGTATGCGAGATGCTTCTGAGGGGTGTGGACATAAGCACTTTAAATTTGAAATAGAGAAAGCATTTTAGATTTTTGGGTATACATTTCGCATTGGTCTTGTGTCTGCTGGTATGCTCCAAAGTTAGTTCTGATTCGGATACTACTTGACTTACTTACTGACTGCATCCCCGCGAGGCTAAGTGCCTTTTTCAGGAAGTATAGTTGTTATACGCCATATATCTTTTTCCTCTGTTTTTTTCAAACACGAAACTCAAAACCAAGGCCATCAGTTTACCGCCCCACTAAATCGAAACGCAACGTCCCAATCGTCTTCTCAACAGCCGATTACCCCAAATACACAAAATGCCTGTTAGGCTACTATTGATAACGAGGAACAAATTGGATATATCGACCAGGTGCACCCAACTCGAAGGCGTTTCGAACACATCGCCCGTCTTTGTCGACGAAATCTCCAATAAATCGATCACGATCGGGAGTGTATGACAAAATAGGAACTTGAAAATGATCAATAATAATGTGCAGCTTAAGGAATTTGCTCGTTTCTTATTGGACCGCATGATTTCTTTCAATCTTCCTTCCTTGTTTCGGCAAATGGTCGTTGGTCTTATCCAGCTGTCTCCTTCAGTATCACAACGACTCGTCGAATGATTCTCAATATCGTTCTCCATATATATGCTCAGATGAATCGTTGAGCATACATCGCTGAGCTTTGAAATTGGCACCTCCGGGATTGGCTCTGAATCCGTCTCCGATTTCACCTCTGGCTCCCGCACCGGTTCTCGCTCTGGCCCCGACGCCAGCTCCAGCTCCAGCTCCAGCTCCGGCTCCTTTATTTGCGCTGCTTCCACATCTGGACGATAACTCAATAATTGTCTCAAATACAAAATGTCCTGGTTTCTCCTCAATTGTTTCCACATACGGACACTCACGAAACATAAGAATACGAATGGTCCGATCGATAAGAGCGATTTCTCCAAAATGCCCTCGTAAATTATATAATATAAGTTCATATTTCGAGCTTGACTCGCCTCCAATCGGTAAATTGTCGTTCCATTATCCGAATTATGACACGTGATAATTTGGTATTCGAAGAATCTCGGCGCATTGTACAAAAATGCACCGATCAAGCACAAGCATGTGACGAGTACGGATCGTTTTCTCGCATCGTATAACAAATGCTTGAAAGGATAGCACAAAGCAAAGTATCTCTCCACCGACAAAGCGACCACCAGCCAAACTGTGCCGGTCAACGCCGATTTGGACCAATAAATCATTACCGTTAAAGCTCGGATGTAAACGGACGAAAATTTTGCGACAAACAACATAGTCGACGAATTAAAAATCAATCGAGGCAAGTTTACCAAGAAGAAAGCACCCAATAAGACTGCGCAATCGCAAATGCACAATGGAATCGTATATAAATTCAGTACCGAGATCGGTCGACTCCGGAGTAGTAAGAATACGTAAATGAGATTGCCCGCGAATCCAGCCAGAATGAACACGGTTAAAAGTGGTCCGCACAGGAGCCAGCCGTATTGTGAGACGGCGTCCGGTTGAGGAAATAATGAACAATTTTTCATTGACGTATTGTTACTGAAATCCATTCTCGATGGAAATATGATTTTCAAAGATGTGAGAGTGGCAGAACCTAGCGACCTGCTGTGCACGAATGAAAACGGCCAGTGCCCCATCAGCCGATGTTACTTTACGATCTTCGATATTTTCGACCCGCTCGATATTTCCGTCGTAGATTAAGAAAATAAACCGATTCGTTGTAACCGATCGCTGCGTGATTATCTGTCATAAAGATAATGAAAATGCACGTGGATCGGCTAACAGAGCGGACACAGGCAATTTTCGATTGGATACAACAACGGGTGTGCCCGTGGATAGACTTTGACACCTGAGAGTTTAAACTTTGACACATTTTTCTACGGTCCTTTGACGTAAATTGCCTTAAGGGCGTGGTGCGATGTCCACAGATGTTGGTCATCCACAGTCGTCACAGGTTATGTCGAGGAATTACACATTTTTTTTGTATTTTCACAACCTATATGTCTCTTCGTGTGATGATATTTAGGTCTTGCAAGCGGCCATTCAATTTCGTTTACAGTTCTCACCCGGCATCTATTGTCTCAGTGGTCCTCCCCAATAAGGATCATGATTTCTGATGGCCGTATTTCCGTTGTCATGATCATGTTCATGTTTATGTTCACTTTTTTCAGCGCAAACAAAGTGCCACTGGTATGGACACATCCCTCGCGGCTGTCACACCTCGGACGAACGGCAACCGACAAGTACCACAATTTTAGTCCTGAGTACTCGTGTTTTCATACGAACACTGGTTACCTCCCATCACACGTGAATCAACGCACCTGGCACCATTTCGTTCATCCTCTCATACGCAACCGCACCTTAGAGAAAAGGCTGCCCTATGAATAGGCTGCCCTATGAAAGGCTGTCCTGCCTATCTAAATTACTATTTCCTTCCGTACGGAACGTGTGCGAGGAACCTTCGAGAAAAGTTCTCAAACCAGACTCGCAAATTAGTAAGAGATAACAAGCTTTAGGTTCACATTTGAATAACTCCTGACAAATACGATAATAACTTATGTACTATAACGTGTCAACAATGGATGGACCGATTGAAGCGCCTGGTAGTTCTAGGAGGTTCGATTCACTGGGTCATTTGTGTAAAGAGCGTAGCAATTTCTGACTGTTATTACTTACAGATTTTAGTTTTTAATTTGACGAACTCAGCAAAGATTTGTTCAAAAATAAATATCGATGGTGTGTAGGCAATCCGTGGGGGATGAGGCAGTCGTTCACAAAGGGGCAGCAGCAGATGAACGAGGTTCGTAAACGTATTTTAAACATTGCGCTGATGAAAGAAATATGACACGGCGCGTGAATAGATTTACGCTTGATTTACAGCAGATCTCATATGAAAGCACGGGTTCTCGTGACTGAAAGTGTGATCCGATGATCTGCCAGTCAGACCTGATGGTATGAATGCAAAACCATTCGTCCGGAGCTTGATATATCAGCTTTGAGAGAACATATGTTTAGTGTTTACCAGGAAGTGCACCCTGGAATTACTCGGGACCAAGGCTAGGACGAAGTTTACCGGGAAGTGCACCGTTGGGTGCTTTGCCAGCAGATAACAGGTGAACATAAACAGGAACATTATGAACAGGAGCTTGCACGTCTACCAGACAGCGTATTCTTTTTCAAGTAGTCATCCAATGAAGAGCCATATGGTCTGTATGATGTCGTGTACGAGTGTTCTTCTTCGACATCCCGGTTGACGTATGAAATTTTCTGTCCTCTGTTGCCGCACCTCTGTAAGTAATCATATCAAATATATATATATATAAAATATAGACATGTTTACATCAGCATTTAGTGCGTCGATTCAACTGCCTCGCCTATCGGAGACAGCAGGGCAAATAAAAGCACGTTTACACCAACATAGATGACCCAGCAGAGATACAATTTTACCTCGGTAGCATCCCTGGGGGAGAGATATTATTTCGAACGACTTCAGCACAGGTACATCACTGAATCAGCAAATTTTAGGAGCCCATTCATGAAGGACGTCCGTTGTACAGAAAACGGTGGGAGTCGGCGAGTTTTGGACGACACACACAAACATAGACTGTACCCATGTGTATTTTGAACGTGGGCGGATGGAGGGGGAGGGGGCGAAAGTGAGACTTCAGGTGGACATCATACACAGACCATATGGACAGATTCATACGGACAAAATAAATTGAGCAGCTTGTCAAGGATGGGTTCCATTTTTGGGAATTTTCGAATGTAACTGATGCCAACCCAGAATAAAACACATTCGTTTACAAGGTATGCATTCACCAAACACGAATCTCCATCCCCAAATGCAGGTCAGCGCAGTAGAGAACCCCAAAACGCTGAATATCCGCTAATGACATAACTTGGTCTAATCACTGTTTTTAGCGGATAAAACTGTGAAATCTTAAAACAGCACGAGCAAAGCGATATGAACTCCCCGTTAGCCATACTTTGCATACGTGTGTGACCAAAGCAGTGGCCATTGTTCTTCTCCACGTCCTGCTGGCACTCCAATATCCGTTCATAGAGCAGATTTTTTAAATTTCCTGCGCATAGGATTTCTCAGGATGTCGTACACGGTGCATGCAACATGTTCGTCATTTTCGTGTTTACATTTGACTGCAATCTAATCCAACACCAGCACTTCACAGCAAATACACATCATTAAACGGTTAGCATACTTTTATTCACGAGAACACGAGCTTTCATATGCACGCTGCTTGCGACCAGTCATGCGTAAACGCACGCGCCAGTCACCGGTCGCCAGCTCATGCGCAGCTGAGCTTTTTGAGGATTGCCACATCATTCTCAAGCTCATTCACATCATTATACGGTTGGTCACGCGGCATCCACATCTATTCCTGATTTTCTTCGCACGCGGAACCAGTGCAACGAACTTTCGAGAAAAGCTCTAAAACCAGACTGGCTAATTAGTAAAACAGGACAAACCGTACGTGCAGTGCACGTTCAATAAGTCACACTATGTGTCAGCTGATTGACGTTCATCTTCCATTTGTGACTGATGTCTAAGGAGTTTCATTTCCGCCCATCTGTCAACTGACGCCACACCACGAGTCCAGTCGGTTCGAGAATACTCGCCAGATTCGACTGACGTAAATAGAATGTAACAGTGCAAAGGAAATAAGGAATAACACTCCATTTAAAGAAGCTTGATTTGTGACAATGGTTCGTAAGACGACTTATAATAAGTCCATGTAAGCCTACTTGGTTCCGGTCCCTCGAAACGCACCTAAGAAAGCAGTGATACTCTTCGAGGTCTGTAAAACTTGAATCTCGCACCATGCGCCAGAATTCTTGCATTTTGTCTCATTTGTCAGTGAGAAATAGCGCATGTCTCGGCCATGCGCGTTTCCGTTGGGCTAACAGTGCGATCGTAATGAACCAGCGCACAGACCATGGTAGCCTTCTATTTTCCAGCAGAATTTTAGTCTTGAGAAACCCCATAAGTGTTTGTGTCTTACTGTTGGTGTGTCCTAGAAGCAAAGGCAATCGTGCGACTAGCGCGCCTAGCAGCAATGCTTTTCTCATTGATAAACTATTGGTGAGTGACTCCGAGGTTCGGACAAGAGCGAACATTTGAGATTTTTGCGTGCAAACTTACATTAATGTGTTGCGGACTGGATTACTCAGAACATTGCGCAAACCGGTTAGACACAAAAGGAGAGCTCTATACCGAAGCGAACGAAACTCGGGACTGGCAACCGTCAATTTTCAAATTTTGTTCGCGATTCTTGTCAGGGATAGCGACCAAACTAGAATCTGAATGTACTAGAAGTCGATGTGTACTAGAAGCTCCATTCCTTTGTGTACTCTCTAATGGAGCTTCTTGTGAGCGTCCGCTTGATAGATACACAATGTCTATTACCTTCCAGTTAAACTATAGTTCGACGCCTCCCTTAGGAGCCTCGTGCTTTGTTGGCAAAATTATCACGCGGTCTCAAGAGCGGAAGGGCATTCTCATGGTAGGGTACCTATCTCACGTACATCCTGATCACGTTCACGTCCTCCTGTATTCAAAGCCTCCATGGCTTACTTCCTGTAGCAGATATTTTCCTCAAAGCAGTCACATCATGCGCCACACAGAGCACTGCACCCACTCGGATATCACACTTTCAATCACGAGAATACATGTTTTCATATAAACGCTACTCGCGACTAGACTTATCAGAAGCAAAGATGTAAGCCAAACATAAGATGCTTACAGGCAATTGACATCCAGGGCATTGGACTGTGGCGCCTTTTTTACAAGATTGTTATTCTGCGCGATTGGAAGTGTCAAATACATTTATTGAATTAATCCAAATGACTATCCGAAACATGTTTGGTCAAGAAAAACCAGAGCTTAACCCAAAAAGTATGAAACCTCAAAAATCACAAACTGCTTTTGCAGCTCAATCCAGCTGCAATCAATTTTAGCACAGCGCTAATTCGCCTTCTCACTTGCCTCTTACCACAAATGCACAAAACACCAGTTAGACTACTATTGATCACTACAAACAACTTCGAAGTGTCTTCCAATACCCTCATCGTTGATGTTTGCAAATGCTCTTGCGCCAAAAAGCTTTCGCAAAATACGACCACCATCGACAGTGAATGGCAAAGCAAAAATTTCAAAATAACCAATAATAGAGTAAGAGTCAAAGAATTCACTTGTTTTTGATCATATTTCATCTTCTCCAATAGCCGTTGCTTTTTGGACTCGTTCATGGTCGAAGTTCCGCCCTGAATGTCGTTGTGATTAGTCATCGAGCATTTCTCAGTTTCATTATGTTCGATGACGGTTAGACAATTCGACGATTGAATATTTGGTGTGCGGTCGTCATCGAAACACGGCACTGCCTCCGGCGCCTGCGAATGGTAGCTTAATAATTGCCTTAGGTACAAGACCTTCTGATTACTTCTCAACTTTTGCCACATACGTATGCTTAGGAAGCATAAAAATACGAATGGCCCGATCGTTAAGAGTGATTTACCAAGTATCATGTGATAAATTAGATGATACAAAGCATTACTTCTCAATTGAGTCTTTTCGATTCGAAAATTTACTGCTTTCTCTTCTTCACACTCGGTAATTTGGAATTCGAAAAGTCTCGGCACATTGTAGAGAAATGACCCAATAACGCACAACAGTGACACGAGAACCGCTCGCTTTCTGGCATCGTACAACATATGCTTAAAAGGGTAGCACAGAGCGAAGTATCTCTCCACCGATAATGCCACCACCATCCAAATGGTGCTTGTCAGAGCGACCTCCAGCGAATAAACCAGCACCGCGTATGCTCGGATGTAAAAAACCACGAAGTAGCTACTCGTATCGATCAATCGCGGCAGATTGATCATTTGGAATGCGCCTAATAAAACTGCGCTATCGAAAAAGCATAACGGAATCGTGTATAAATGGAATACCGAAATTGGTCGTTTCCGCATGACGACCAAGGTGTAAATGGAATTGCCCACCAATCCTAATAGGACGAACATGGTCAAAATAGGGCCGCATATTAGATAACCGTAAAGGGAAATGGGACGAAGAGCCAAGGAGCAATTGGTGATCATACGGAGATCTACACTATTCATGTTCGTTATAATAATGGATAAAACACTAGTAGAATCTCATGAGGTCCAGATCGAGTGATCTGTTCTCCGTCCAACACTCAATCTGACTGCTTTATGTTGAGTTTCCGGTCAGTTAACAGTGTCCTTCGGACTTTAGGACCTGCTCAGTCATTTCGAACCATGTAGAACCAGGTGGAACTTTCTAAAGCGAATAGGGGCAGTGTATCCAAACGTTGAACTGATGAGGGGGGTCATTAGATATGAACCCGCACGTGCGCCGGCCAACAAATTGAAGAAGAGAAAGGTTGTTGTACATATACGATGTGTTCTCAAGGCATAATATTGATAAGTAAGCAGCTATTTTTAGTTTTCGTTCGTCTCTTGACGTAATTGGCTTTGACTGATCTGCAATCCTTCGACTATACTTTACAGCCTTGTCTGGTCGAATGGTGTGGAGCAAGTTTCAAAAAGTGCAAATGTATATTTGGCTTAAGCTCGTATTTTATGTAATAGCATAAAAATGTCTGCTGGCGGGTGCGATATCTAAAAAGGTTTCTGCTTTGACTGTCTTGACTGCGTGAAATTTGCCAAGTATGGTTTGCATACAAAAAAAGGTCCGAAATATTGGCTCGCGTTGGATGACTTTTTTAAACACGCATCGGTTCCGCGTACAAGCTCATGAAGTCCCCGCACAACACCTCAATGAATCAAGTCGAATGGGAATGGTAATTGGCTTTTCATCGGTGAATGGACTTTGGCTTCCTCAAATACGCCATTTCACGATG